>JANTPZ010150052.1:1388-20884 GCA_025593235.1 Vachellia pachyceras
TGTACAAATGAGTATTTTTCCCTCATAAAGGAATTTGTAAGCTTCAAATAGAAGTTAGAACCACTCAATTTCGATTTTTCTATAATTAGTTATGAATTTTCAAAGTTGGCCTTAAAAACTGTGAATAGTAACTTTCTTAAAAATGAAAGTTTTCAATTAAGTCCCTTTTGACAATTTGAGTTACTTAAGGCCATGAATTGGTTCCAAATCATTATAATGGAAGCTAAGAGGGATAAAGAAGAGGTGTTACACCTAGAATCCTTGCTATTTGGGAGTGACAAGATATATGTGGTCTTCTCCTTCTTCAAATGAGGCATACAGGTCCTTATTTGCACATATGTGCTAGGTAGACTCAGACTCTACCACCATTCTTCACATTATATATGACAAGTGCTTGAGAAACCACTACAACAATGATCTTATCATCACTGCCTTGTTCTCCTTAAACTATTTTACACTTCCTTTTGAAGGATTTTCATCTCTTGACTCTTTAGCTCTTTTCCTGTACCATGCATCATAGTGACCTGGTCTGCAACAAACAAAACAACTGCCCTTTTTCGCTTGAACTTAGGGTTAGCATCCTTGGGTTTGAAATCAGATTTCATATTACTGCTTTTCTTAAACTTGTGTTTAGAATCGTACCTCTTATTGCCAGGTTTTGTTTCTATTAAATTTGCCCTGACATCCATCTCCTTCTTTTTAGCTATTTGTATTGCCGTCCAATTAGTATCTTCAATGATGATATGTGTGATCAAACTTGATAGAGACAACTAGTTTAGTTTGAGCTTAAGTTGTTGCTTATAATTATTCCATGATTATGGCAATTTTTCAATCAGAACTTTAGCAATGAACCCATCAGGCTTAATGATTCTTTCAAACCTTAGTTCCTCCAGCAATTTTTGGTACTCATTAATCTGAAATTTTATATCCTTGTCATATGTCATCTCCCCCTATAGAAGTTTCTAGCCATTAACTTTTGTTTCCCAACATCATTTGCAGTGCATTTGAGCACTAAAGACTCCCGGATCTTGTTTGCCTCTTTGTAAACATTTTAGACATTGAAAAGATCATTAGATAAGGTATTTAAAGTGTATCTGCATACCTTGTTAGCACATGTCTAGATAGCCTTCTGGGCTTGATCCTTGTTTAGGGGAGGTTCAGATTGAGTTAAAGCGTTAACTATTGGATTAGAACGTATGTACACGCAACAGAATTTTAAAATTTTCTAATCCCCATATGGATCTGTCAAAGGCGTTTAGACCGAGGAAAATGAGGCATACCTTTTGCATTTCGATTTCAAATCGTCTCTTGAGTTTGGATCTCTTCAGATTCCACAACCTCTCGCCTTCTTGATTCTGATCACAAGGAGATGACGTTTCTGATCATCTCCCTCTACCGGTATCCACGCGAGCAGTTCCCAACAATCACAGCTTGCTAGCGCATCTCATGTTTCACTCTCTCTCTAGGGTTTTTGTGGCTTACAATCAGATTCAAATGGAATGCCTCTCTTGCTCATGAGTCCTAATATTTATAGAACTCATGGAGAGCTTCTAGAATTCGTGATTAATCTTTAATCAATCTTTAAAATTCTAATATAGATCTCAAAAGATATCCAAGATTATTCTTTATTAATCTTGAAATTTGAATTTCAAAAAATATCCAAGATCAATCTTTATTAATCTTGAAATTCAAAATTCAAAAGATATTCAAGATTAATCTTCATTAATCTTGAAATTCAAAATTTGAAATTCAAAATGTGAAATTCGAAGTTTACAATTCTGATTTGGATTAATCTGATTTGATCAAATCATATCCATATAATTAATCCAAACAGTGAGCTAACGAATTTAATTTATCTTTATAAATTAAATCTGAATATTAATGTTAGTTATTTAATTTATCAAATAAATTAAATACTAACAATAATATTATTGTTATTTCGAATTTATATATGTATATAATTCAAATAAACCCTAGAATTAAAACTCATGTTGGGATGTTCTTGTGTACGACCCTGTAGGCCCATATTAAGTTGGCAGTGGGCTAAACTCAACATTAGTCCACAAGTCGCAAGCAGTCTCTAGCAAGACATTACGACTACCCAAATCATATAAGGATTGTTAACATGACACAACCTTTCATGAAATCACATCACATCCCTTTTGTCACACGATATTTTAGTCAAGGATGACGTATGGATGACGTCATCCTCATATTCCTGACCATTACTTTCTCGATCCTTGAGTAGTCTGATTAAGGAAATGAAAATTCCTTTTCGTTACAGTATAGTCATACATTTCTTATACTCACTCATCAAGGGGCTTAGTAATATCTCCCAACAATGTGAGGGACAAATCCCATCTGGATCACTCACATTTCTCCATATGAAAGACCCCTAAGCCCGATTATAGTAACCTTTATCATCACCCGGTCAAAGGTGACTTTTGACAAAGTTAAAACTTAGCGACTCTCATGTAGGAATCCATGATGATCTTAGGTTAAAGGGCATTGTGACGTGATTACATATGAGATAAGCTAATAACTTAATCCATGTAGCTCTCTCATAGCGGGTCAGTCTTCCAGTACCTTGTACTCTTACAAGTGCCTATGACTTTGACTTGTATCTCTATACCTCATCAAAGGCATACTGGTCTTACTTTATCTATGCTCCCGCATAGACAACCAATCAGGGACATTTAAGACAATATTCATAATTCGTCTATAGATGCAATTATCATAATAAACATGCAAAACATATGATAATTAAATAGAGAAAATACATTAAAATCAATAATGTGAGGTACAATGATCGGCCCCTAAGGCACAATTTCCAACATCCTCCCACTTCATGCATATCAAGAACAATGTAGACCTATTCCTGCCACCATCTAAATATTTTGACATTAAATGCCTCTATCTTGGAAATATCAGGAAAAGGACAGGGAAGAGGAACAATTGTCGGGATGGGAACATAGTGGTCACGACTGTTTCCTCCACCGTCAAAGTTGATGTTGTTCGTGTTGGGGTCAAGGTTGTTGGCATCTATGGAACGGTCAAAATTCAGAGAGAAAGGTTGTGTGAATCCCAAATCAATGTATAGTTAGGTTTTTGGGTAAGTCTTTTAATTAAAATAAAATAATTTTTTTCGATGAACCAAAAAATATTTTTGTAGAAATATGCCCAACACTCCTTTTAACTTGCGCACAAGGAGAAATTGACGGATTTCAACTGAATTTTCCACTGATGGCCCGTTTGTTGTACATGCAAGCCTACCACTCCCATTTCACTACCCTATGAAACCACTTGATATATATTAACTTGAGCTCTCATTCTCCCAATCAACGTGGGACTTGGTTTCATTTGACATACCCACTCAAAACATATTTTGACAACATGGAAAACTTACTTGCTTCAATTTCTAACAATTTTACATCATCTTCTTAATAATATTTCAATAAAACCCATTTGATGCATTTAGTTAAAATCTCATCAAAATTCATTAAAATACTTCCGGTTTTGTATTTATGACTCACCAAATATGTCCAAAATAGCCTTTAAATATGAAAAAAAAATTGGGGAGTCATACACCCCCCACACTTACACATTTGCTTGTCCTCAAACAAAAGAAAAGTCATTGTACTAACATGAAAAGCTTTGCTTATGGAGTTCCTATATAACGAGTACCCTCACACTTAGATTTTGCTATCAAATTCCATTTAATTTAATATGCAAGAATGTATCAAGTCATCCAAAAGTCTTAACTAGCTGCAGACATGCATCAATTTCACTACGAGGAAAAGAAACGGTAAGTGACAAGTAAAACATCCAGATTAGTGAAGGAACGTTAAGTTACCTAATTCCTCCATACTCTATAAACAGTCTCCCCATCACTCCGTTTGAAGACAAACAATATTAAAAAAAACACATAATAAGATCAAATTCATTGCTTTTATTTTTGAGCTCATACAGAGATAAAGTGAAATTATCACATTATAAAAGTCATTGTTAACTTGGTTTGAATGTTGAAAGTTCAATCCATACTTAAGAGTTTTCATTGTATCCTACAGGGAGTCACTAGTTAAACCAATTTGTATCTTATAATATACGACTACGTGGAGGTGAATTAAATCCAAAGGAAAGTGTTACCCATGTTTTGAATACACCATGTTTAATTATATGTTCTCTTTGTACTATTCAGAGAACCATTCCCATCAATAGTTCCTCATGAAGTGAATGAGTGAGGAATTCAAATTTTGTTAAGTAGAGATAAAGTACAAAGAAGCCATTGGAAGCGTCGGTGAGAGTGGTAGATAAGACAGCATGGACTCTTTGAAAAATGTAGATAAAGATTAAAGAAAATGCTTAATGCATTCATTGAACGATAGGTCTTTTTGTTGACAATCTATTTAAAGATTTTGTGATTAACACATATCACAATAGTCTTGTGCGATCCACATATCTAACCCCCGTTTAATAGGACAAGGTTTATCATTCCTACTGTTATTATATTTATTGTAGAGA
This sequence comes from Vachellia pachyceras, assembly GCA_025593235.1. Taxonomy (NCBI): domain Eukaryota; kingdom Viridiplantae; phylum Streptophyta; class Magnoliopsida; order Fabales; family Fabaceae; genus Vachellia; species Vachellia pachyceras. The sequence continues at coordinate 5,910 of JANTPZ010150052.1, forward strand.
ATATGTGAACTTGTAATGACAATGGTAGAATATAAAGCAGTTAAACCCTACTCCATCGCTATCTGATTTGGGAGTATACTATGGTTACATGAGTTTAATTTTAAAGTATTAAAGGAAGAACTACCTAAGTGAACTCACACTCCTCTTTATTTTCATTTGTGCCCCAATTTGATTTACTAAACATAAACTAGGCATGTATGGCCCGACCATCTCAAAGAAACACTGTACAAGCCGATGGCATGATGTATATATAAGCTCACTCTTAATATGAAAGTTATTTTTTAAGGAGATTAAATAAGTTAGATATATTTCTTTAAAATATTTATAATTATAATTTTTCTCCAAAGTAATATTCATTTCTTATAAACTAATATATAATTTGATTATACACATAAATAAATATTTTTAAGTAATTTATTTAGATTCATTATTTATCAAAAAAAAATCAATTGAATTTTATATTAAGAACCTGAAGTAGTATATAGTTAAGGAACATAGCTTGAGAACCAACTGTGCTAGGACTTATGATTATTTTTACACCATTTTAAATTTTCATGTGTAATTTTCCACATCCGAAAATTGTTGTACATTAAACCTACTAAATGCATACTTCTCTTCCTATGCTATGTGTAGTTGTGACTTTGAGTAAAGGAAGATTATTTGTGTGGTAACATGTATTGTCAAATGAAAAGGATTTCTGAGTGATTTGTTGGTTTGTTAATTATGTTAGATAATTCAGACAATTAATGGATGATTAGTTCTCAGATTAGAGAAGAAGATCCTTCCCCTTATCCTTGCTAGCTGTTTTTCAAATGGAAACGTGGTGGGGTCTATGTGTGATTCGCCGTATCTCTGTGGGGTATTCCCATGTGGAAGAAGTAATGCATGAATGCTTATTGCTTTTCAAACTGTTTCTCCGCACTTTCAGATCCATCCACTTGCATATACTACCACCACTGTATGAAATAATTTATGGTAAATTAAAAAATAGTTGAGTTAGTTAATTATTTATAATAAATATTTATTGATTTCTCTATAGTAATTTATTTAGTGTGTGCATTTTGACTGCCTCTTTAATTTTTGGAAATTTATTTACCATATGCAACCAACTGATAGGGACTTTGAAAAAAATTATAAATTTAAGAAATAAAGTGGTGGATTGGAATATTATATTAGTATGTTTAGATTATCTTTTAAAAGTATGGTTTGAAATATACAGTAGTCAAACAGTGATCCAAAACCCAAAATAGCTTTTAACCAATTGACATAACTTTTTTGGTAAGTTATTCTCCAAAAGTTAATAGCAGAATAACTCACACGTCTAACCCTCATATTTAGAATGGAACCGAAGGTAATATTTATTTTAGAAAAAATCATCAATATATGAATAAAGTGCTAGCAAATCATGTACAAGTTCTAAACATGGAAATTCATCTTAAATTCAATACAAATAGCCCATATATTAATTTTTTTCTTATGGTATAGAAAAAGTAATTACGATTTCGAGTTGGGTTTAATTGGTCTTTTTGGATAATCAATATTTTCTTTGAAATAATTTCTAATTTTAATATCAGAATAAATTTGAATCCATGTAGATTAATATTGAATGACCAAAATTAATTCAAAATAAATGATTTTTGGAACAAAAATAAATTGAAATTGGATATAGACTTTATCATTTTTTTCATGACCTTTGTCTTGTCATTTTTGTTGGGGTTATAGGGTGGTTTAGAATGATAGATTTTTGGGTCATCAATTTAGTGGCATCAAAAAGGGAGACTTTATTAATTAGTTTTGCAGTCCCAGTCCACGATGATAAGACATCTTCATGGATTTTAGTAACCAAGTTTTTTCCGAATAGTGTATGATAAAATTAAATTTTGATGGATGTAAAAGTAATTTTAAAAATTGATACAATTTCAACAACTTCGTTAAATTAACTCAAACATCTATTTCTGTTCTAACGTGGGACCCAGTTGTTATCCTTCTAGCACTATAACATAAGTTTGGAAAATTCAACAGAGTTGTTAAAATTACATTATTTTTAAAAGATTGTGCCTACTCTTTTGCCCTTCAAAAACTTAATTGTACTAGATGTTGCCGATAAAAAATTTTGTTATTAAAATTATATCTTAACCCTTTTTATAACAGTTTGCAACATCTGATATCTAACGCCTCTTCTATGTCCTATTACTAATATCTTAACAATCAACTAATTTGAATCAAAACTTTACAACCAAGGCGGGATTCGAATTCATTTTATGATGTGATTGGCTAACAGCTTGACTAAAGACTCTAAAGGAAGATAGAGAATGAATGAATGAATGACAAGCCACGTCATAATTGTTTTTGTTAGTTTTTGAAATGGAAGGAATTTGCTTAATTTGCCTTTATGTGATTTTGCTCTTGAAAATGCATATAACTTGCCACTATGTATCATGCTCATTTTGATGTTGTTTGTTCAATTTTAATTCGGTGTTCATTTAAGGGGAAAGCACCATAAGCTCAAGGACTTGTTTGCTAAAAATTATTAAATTTATAGGGTCAAATTATAAATTCAAAGCTTTACAATTGTAGTGATATTCTCAATAAGTGGAGATACAATTTCATATGTAGATCCTCACAATGAAATCCAAATATTATCCAAATTTAATTTTGGCTGACCAAATTTAAAGGCCTAGTTTTTAAGGCAAAACTTCGTTTAAAATATTGGTAATTAAAATTATCTTCATTCATCTTTTCTTTCCATGTTTCATTCAGGGAAGACTTTAATTGTGAACATGCTGGATTTGCTTATGTTGGTTTTATACATCAGGGAGCTGATTTTTATATAACTAGACATAATTGTTCGCTTCATAATTTTCAATGGTGATTTGAAAAATTATTGAGGGGTCTGTAAATGATTGAAGGATTTTAATTTTTCATTAAAAAATTAGTCGATGTCTAACTTTCAAGGAAGACTGTCAAAAAATTTGTTGAACATAGACATATTTGTTGTGATTGTTTTCTTTGTAAAATTATTAGGAGGTCCATGTTCTAGGGGATACTTTGCGAAAATTCATATATCATCTCTGGTCTTTAATATAAGTCCCAAGTGACTTTTTTGGAAGATTAAAGAAATGATATATTTATCATTTTTTAAATTAATTTAACCGACTTATAAATTGTTGTATAATATAGCGATACACATAAGTATTTAAAATATATATGTATATAATTTAAAGTAGTTTATTTAGCTTTATTAATTTTTCCAAAAATATCAACTTACACTTATATCAAAGTTCAGATGTAGTAACATTCACATCTAGGTTATTGATATAGTGTGTGCGGTAATGTAAAGAAGCATTTATACTTAGGGTGCAAAAAATACAAATTATTCTTAACAGTGGTGAGATGAGGTGAATTTTAGGATCTAAAGGGATAATATGAGCATAAAGTGAGGATCGCTAAGATAAGGATGCTAAGATGGATATGTGGCCATATAAAAATGGATATGATTCATAATGATGAAATTCATGGACGGGATGGTGTGGTAACCATTGAGGAGAAAATGATGGAAAATCGTTACAAGTGGTTAGAATACATTCAAAGAAGGTCATTGGAAGTACCAGTAGGGAGGGTGGACCAAACATTGTGGAGTCTTCTGAGAATAAGTAAAGGAAGACCGAAGTGTACTATCAAAGAGGTCGTAAAGAGATATCTTTTAGTTAATAATCTATCTAGAGGTATAATTTAAGATAGAGCTTATATGACATTGTTTAATCCATGTAGGCAACCCCACTTAATGGGACTAAGCTTTGTTGTTATTGTGTTGTTAACAATGGTGAGATTAATCCACTTGAAAAAATAAAATGAGCTGATATTCACCCAAAACAAAAGAGTGAGTGACGTGATAGGAGTTTTACTATAATATTTGAGTCGTTGAAAGCAATACATCTAAAATGTAATGAACTATTGGATTTTCGCTATGCCATGAAGAAAATGTTATGCCCAATGAGTATTCAGTATGAGAAAATATATACATACCCTAATGACTTTAATAATGAGAAAGAAGGGTATTCTCCAAGATTTATGAAAACTGGCTGAGTCTATCTTGCTAGGGCTAGATTTGATATTTTGCCTTTATAATTGCATCAATTATGAAGGAAAATACATACATACCCTAAAGTGAAATTATAATGGTCATGGGCGAGTATTTTGCATCTATTATCTCCTACGTGGCTTTAAAACACCAAAATCTTGTCTACTAGGATGTAAAATTTGAGAAAAGCACCCAATATCCATAAAAGAAAAATGTGAAGGAAAAAATATTTTGGCCTTCACCGCCAACATCGAATGAGCTTATTACGTGTCTAACTTCGATGATGTAGGAAGGTACATCGAGTGCTTCTTCAGATAGTTGCCAGCCAGATGAGTAAACGGAAGGTACATTTCATCTCGCCATGAACCATTATCACTGCCCACTCTTTCCACCAAGTAAACCCCACAATGAATCTCCTGATAGAATTATGAACTCTCTTATGTTGATCCATACGCCAGCAGAAGATACATTGCCTTTCTCTATTGATTTTCTTTCTTGTGTGGATCCAAAACAAACTATAAAGTAACCATATGCAAGACAGATAAGGTCAGAATATGTCAAGTCACTTCTGACTGGATGTAGGCTAAGTGATGGTAACTGAAGTGGCCGTCATTAGTTAAGGAGCCTCGTGAGTAATTAAAGTAACTCTTGCTGTCAAGTTTAACTTGTTCTCACCATCATAAAGTAACATTTCATAAAAATTAACTAGGGTTACCTTATATGTGCTTATGCCCTAAAGACTACAGGACACACTCGGGATGTTTTATTAATTCCTTAATTAATATCTATAATAATTCTTGGGATATTCATTAATTACCGAATTAATATCTATAATAATTAAAATATAATAAAGTATCTCGACCTTTACCATGTAAGCCATGGTATAGTCCTCATCACCATTATGAACCTTCCTTGCCAATTAGTTTCCACATGTAGAAGTATGACCACTGTCCACTGATGGGCATTTCTGTCACCTGAATTCCCATTATACATCTTATTCTATTAATAAAATCTTTTAGTGATTGAAAGTATGCAATCCTTAGAAGTTGGAACAAACCTTCTTCTTCCCTTTTCTCGTTTTCATGCCACCTAAAGCCTCACATGGCTCTAGCTATATCATCAACCTGAATTCAGAATGTACACCCATAACTTGTTACTACGTATTGGTGTGCATTGATAAATATTTTTACCGACTCAAATATTCTTTTTTTATAACATTTTGTCATCCGGTATCTAGCACTTTTTCTGAACTCTATTATTAATTGTTCAAGCAGCCAACTAATCCAAATCAAGCACTTGTGAGACCCTTCTTATGGCAAGCTTCCCAATAAGTTAGATTTAACATTGTTGCATCCATGACTCGAATCCGAAACTCGTGTATATTGGTTGAATGCCCTTAACAATCCAACCAAGCACTTACTTGTTCGTTACCAACTTATACATTCTAGCTAGCCACTAGATCAGCAAATTAACACAATCGAGACGAAGGCAGAGCGTGCATGTTGACTTTGTCCATGAAGGTAGAAATGCTGTTGACTTTGTCCATGAAGCTCGAAATGCTGGTAGATTTTGAGTATAGAGGTAATTAAAAGGAGTTAATTGAAGTGCGATATCGATCGTGAGTCATCCAACTTTGTCCACTGTCGTAATGGAAGGCAATGAGCCGCAATATAATCCTCAAATAAGCAGTCTTGATGCACTCCTCTTAACCCTAGACATGGATGATTTTACACATGCATGCCCTAAAACTAGCTTTCAATCATTTAATGGCACAATGTGATGAAATGTAGACGACAGCTGAGAAGTTTGGTAGAACAAGGGAAATAGGAGAAACTCTTATTTTGGATTTCTCTACCAGTGATCCCATTGTAGGCACATCAACATCAACGATCTCAATCCAATCCGGATCGCTAATTGTAGACATCTCAAAGGGTGTGATAACTCGCCAATGGATTTAACGTTTTTTCATATCCAATAAGGTATCAAACTCCTACCTTGGTTAAGAAAGAACAAGTCTTTATCACTTAACCATACGCCTAGAAACCCTTCAGTTTCATTAAGGCTATCGTCAATCCCATGGTAAGGAAGAAATCGGGGTGAGAAAAATGCTCCATTACCATATCCACTAGAGGACAAAAATGAGGGAACCATTCTCCAATGAGTACATCAGACACGCACTGACAACGTCTACAAGAAAAACAGGAACAAGTTCTACAAAAGCCTCCTTTTTTGGGTCAAACGCAATATCTTCGTAATTGGTGTTTATTATAGATTGGATAAAGTTTTATGCTAATTACCGAAGGTTCAACACAAGCATCCTTCTTTCCAAGTTCAAGACTGGCTATGATATAAAATTAACAAACTTAATGTTTAATAATTTTATAATATAAAAAAATTCCATATTGTAACATAGTTTTGATAACTTTTTTTTTTCAAAAACAATGAGAACTTTATTTTTAGATTGAACTTTTATATACACATTAACATAATTTTTTAATGTCAAAAAATGTTTGTCTTGTAACGAATGTAATAATAAATATGTGATTATGATTCTCACCTTGACTTCATATAGTGCTCTTAAATATCTCGTGTGGCTTAGATTCAACGCCAACAATGGGACCTCATATTTTGCGAGCTTCCCCAAAAGACAATAGCTTCAGTTCCAAACAAAAGAAAGGGCAAAAAAAAAAGTCACATGTCTTCTAATTTTTTCACGAGTTTAAACGGTACCGATATTGTTTAAGTTGAGGATTAAACCCCAAACCTAATGTCATAAAGAGACATCTATAATCACTATACCGAAGTGTCTTTGGTACGTATGGCCTCTATTTCAACAGTTTTGAAAAAACCCACTTGAGATGTATTATTCTTGGGTTTAGGTTTTTCCTCCGTTGGGTGCTACGTTACGTTGAACAACCTTTTCTTGTGTCGTAATGAAAGTCATTTCCTCTTCATGTCTTTATTTTCTTTTCCTTTTGTTGGTCTGACTTTTCTTCATGCAGTAATTTGTTTCTTTCAGTTGTTCACCTATATATTCTATATTCTTCTGCATATTTCCCCCTTTCCAGTTAGTAATCATGTGGGCTTTTAATCTAATAAAGTCGTGTTAATTATCTTTACTCTTTAATTTGTTAAAGATGTTGCTAATGGTAAAATGATGGTGGTAGGTATATTAGGGACTGACTAATTTGTCACAAATTCAAATTTTACTACCAATATGAACAATTTGTTAGTGAATGGTGTGTCATATTCTCTTCAAATTGTGAAATATATCTTGACCTGGTCAAATTTAATTCACCTAAATTTGTTATTCAATATTAATGTTATTCAAAATTAAAAAATACACCTTATTACAACATAGATGTTAAGGCTTTGTTTGGGATGGCTTTTTGGCCATTAGAACTTACTTTCTAGATAAAAAACTAATTAAGCCCTGAAACGATGTTGGTAAAATGACAATAAAAGAACCAGAAAAATATGAAATAACAAAGAGGTGCTAAAAGATTTTTTAATGAAAACAACATGTCACATCACAATTTGGCATTTTGAAATTCAAGTAAAAAGTCAAAAATTTCTCTTTGTTTATTTTTTTAAAAAGGGAAAATCGTAGCAGAGGCCTATGCAAGGTAAGAAATATTAAAAAAGTCCGTTGAATTTGGGACTCTAACTGAAGAGTCTCTTAGGACCTCATTGTAATTTAGATTTCATTTTTAATTACCATTGTGCGTATAATGAAAGCTGACTACAAAATGAAACTTCGTCTTCAGTAACCTCATTTTGAAAGCATTGAAGAGAAGACCAAGGAGCAACTTGCGAACTCGTTGTCCATCGCCTAAGGAACAGTCTCCATCTCATAACATCCATCATCGTCACCGTGAGGAGCCGTCATAGCTGTGAGCCACATGTCACCATTCATGATTGCCATCATTGAAAAGTACCCTTCCCTAAGAACATGCCATAGCGTTGAGAACAAGCCGTGAGAGCCTGAGGAGTACCCTGTCATTATCGTTGTCACTACCGTTAGGAGTCACCATGAGATCCTAAGAAGTTGACATATATTTCCTTAACTCTAATGCAAAACTCAGGTTTTAGCTTACATTCTAGCAAAAAAATGAACATCAGTCGTTGACAAGTTAAGCAGTAGGGATTGACAAGTCCATTTCCCACCCTTGACAAGTTGAACAGCATGGATTGACAAGTCCAATATCCATCAATGTAAATAAGGCATTTAGACAGGCACATCATTTTTTCCTTAGTAATCATCAATCACCCACCATTTAGATGCTTGTGTCTCCCTTTAATTTTATTCTCTCAATAGTGATTTAACATGCATGTGACTATATTCCTTTAATGCAGAAACACAGCCTTTCAATGCACAGGAGAGAGATTGGAGTTGAGAGCAATTTTTTAGATAGCTTTATTGTGAAGTACCATATCAATTGAGAAGGGGAACGAAGCACGCCTTATAATGGCGTGGATACCTTCTCCTTGTAGACATGTTTTTGGACTATTGTAGAACTCCAGAAAGCAAAACACTGCTCTGTTTGCAACAAAGACAATATTTATGAGGGAGGGCTCTAAGGATGTTGCATTTATAATTCTCATTCCTATGTTCTACACTCATTTAAATTTAACTAGATGCTATAGAAGACTGAGAAAAGGCATTGAAGGACAATAGAAGATAATGCAAGAGAAAATGAAGATTCATTTAACATAGATTCATGGTTGTTTGTGGTTAGGCTGATTTTGTTTGTTGTGATTAAACATGGTGTAATGAAACATTGTTGGAATGAAAAAATGTATTTTTCTCTTATCCTTGTGCCCAACTTTTAGCATTTATTCACTTATGACTCACGAAAAATAGTCAATTATTGATACAACTTGAGTTTTTTACTCTAAAAACTCGAGTTTCAGGCTTGCAAAACAGTCAAGCACCACAGATAGCTTCAATAACTCTAGTTTTTCTTGAAAGCTCGAGTTTTAACTCTTAATGACAATTAGAATAAAATTCTGTAACTCGAGTTATCACCGAAGAAAATATTATCTGAACTTGAGTTTTATGAATAAATTCAAGTTTGTACCTCTGACATCTATAGTTATTGTTAATCTCAGTTTCAAATACAGATCATTGAAAAATTGAGCAACAAGGATTGATAAGTTCAACACCCACCATTGACAAGTTGAGCAGCATGGTATTGACAAGTCAAACGCGCATAATTCACAAGTTGAGCAGTTGGTATTGACAAGTTCATTGCCCACCATTGATAAGTTGAGCAGCTAGGATTGACGAGTCCATAACCCACCATTAACAAGTTAGTAGCTAGGATTGACAAGTCTATTACCCACTATTGACAAATTAAACAACAGAGATTGATAAGTCCATTACCCACAATTGACAAGTTAATGGATTAACATGTCAAACACACACCATTGACAAGTTGAGCATCAGGGATTGACAAGTCCAACACTCACCATTTACAAGTTGAGAAGTTAGTATTTGTTTATGCCTTGTTTTGATGATAACAAAATAAATGTTTTTATGTGTTAAAAGGAATTATGGAATTGAAAATTGTTTTTGAAATTTGAATCCTTAAGTTTGGCATGCCTCTAATTGTTTTTCAAATTGTGAGTCAGTGCCTTCTGAAAATGCTCGAGCAATAAGTCAAAGTATTGGCAATACTCGAGTATTGGAACATCATGCTTGAGTATCGTGTTTTGGAACTTAAGTTTTTAAGCAATGTTGTCACTGAATGCTCAAGCATTGATGCAAGCAGTGTCAATACTTGAGCACTACATCTCAATGCTCGAGCATTGTATTTTAGAAATGTAGTATTTTCACTCAGTGCTCAAACATTAGCATCAAGCATGGCCAATACTCGAGCATTGGACATCAATGCTCGAGCATCGAGTTCAAAACATGAGTTTCAGACTACGCTGTCACAAAATGCTCAAGCAGTGTGTGGAAGCATTGCCAGTGCTCGAGCACTAGCAGCCAATGCTCAAGCATCGAGCTCTAAGATTGTGCTGTCGGACAGTGTTGTTAAGTAGTACGCTAGCAGAAGTTGAGAGCACTGCCGATGCTCGAACACTAGGACTCAATGCTCGAGTGTTGAGAGTATTTTCTCTGTGCTGTCAAAGAATGCTCTAGCAGAGGATTCAAGCAGAGCCAATGCTCGAGCAGTGAGAACCAATGCTTGAGTATTGAATATTTTCAGACAGTGTTGTGAGTAAATGCTGCCAGCAATAAATGGAAGCAGTGAGAACCAATGCTCGAGCATTGGCAACTAATGCTCGAGCATCGGGCTCAAATTTCTACTATTCACCTATGCTTTCTAAAAATGCTCTAGCAAGCTGTGCCAACAGTCACAATGCTCGAGCACCATGATCAAATGCTCAAGTATTAAGGTTTTCAAACATATATTACTTCAATACTTGCACTGAATACTCAAGCAATTTTAAGAAGCATTGTCAGTGCTCAGGCACTAAGATCCAATGCTTCAGCATTAACATGATTTGCTGTCAAAATCTTTTCTATGCTCAAGTACAAACTAAAAGCATTGATATTACTGGAACCACTATGTTTTAATACTCGAGTATCCAGATCATTTTTCAAATACTTTCATGTTATGCTCCAGCATTAAGTTAGAGCATTGAGCTTTTCTTTGAAATTAACATTGCAATACTCGAGCATTGAATCATTATGCTCGGGCACTACTTTATCTGACAACTTTGATTCTGACAAACTTCACCTACGCTCTGTAGAAACTTTCCTTATTTGTGTAACGACTTTTTGAATGCTAACTACTCTCATAAATGCAGGAAGCTTGACTTATGGAATAAGGAATAAAAAGAAGACTCAACTCAGACATGAAGCTTTTAACGTTCATCTGCCACCTTCGCCGTCGATCATTCAAGCTACATTAATTGCTCCATTAATGGCAAAGAAGATTGGTTGGTGTTGTGAGTAATGGCTATTAATGAAGTCTAATGGCTATATCATTGCTCCTCAACTATAAAAGACCAAGCATTCAATATAGAGAGTAGAGACAAACACTGAAAACAACTTACGACATCATTACACTCTTTGTACATTTTGTAAATCTTTGAAAACATTCATTGAGCTTCAGTAATTGCTATCCACTCTTTTGAGTGAGTTTATCTAGTCAATCTTCATTGTAAATCTCTGAGAAACTCAAGGTTGGGGCCTTGAGCTTGTTGGGCTAAATTTGAGTTAAAAACAGAGTGTGTGATACTCTATCTTAGTGAAAAGTTAAGGGGCAGTGATTTCCCATTATAAAGCTTGCAGAGCCTCTTGCTATTGCAAATAGTGGATTAAGAAATCTCATATGTGCTCTGAGGACTGGACGTAGGTCAAGAGGACCAAATCATGATAAATCTTTCGCGTCCATATTCTATCTATCTACTCTCTCAGTGACATTGTTTTAATTGTGCACATTGACTTTTTAATTTTAAAAAGTGATCAATTCACCCCCTTTAGTCAAATCCTACACTAACAGTATTGACAATTCTATTACCTGCATTGACAATTTAGCAATTAGCATTGACAAGTTCAAAACCCACCATTGACAAGTTGAGCAACAGATATTGACAAGTCCAACACGCACATTTAACAAGTTTATTCCTTCACATTCCGATAGCAAAAAGCATGTCTTTTGCATCTAAATATATCCCGAACATCACCAATAATAGCATTATTTCGATCAGATACTATTGTTATCACCATCGGTGTTGTTATCTCTTTTATATTTTTCAAAAACCAAGGCCATTCATCATGTGTGTCCCTAATAACAATTGCATATGCTAAGGGAACTCACAACAAATTTTCTATACAAGTCTCCTTTAACTTCATTAGCACTCTTGTCAATATTGCTCTTCCTACCATCAATTATAATTGATGATATCATACTTGCACTTATCGCATGTGAAATAATTAGTTCGTCCTATGTATAGTGGATACATTAACTTCTATACATTCTTATGATTAAGAACCATGTATCACCTTGTTCTCCCATAGAATATACACCTGTATACTATAGACAACCATTAACCTTGCACTTCACAATAATCTTTTGTTTATTGTTTTTGATAAATTTGTATGCAAAGTGTGAGTAATGCTATACTTGAATAATATTTGATGCAACGTTGCAACATTAGGAAAAGTATGTCCTTCTCCAATCACCAAGTCCTTCAATTTACTATGAATCATTTCAGGTATAGGTGTTGGCACCATTTAAATAGCATAGGCCAATGAGGTTGACTCTTCATTCTCATTTAAAGAAGTGGGTGGGGACATAGATGATTCACCAAACAATTGATCAAACCAGCAAAAATGACAATATTTGATGTTATTCATGACAACTTCGGACTACTTCAATGACAATTTATACAATATCAAGTATGTGCAGCTTAGATTTGTTAAGCATAGCGTACTTACACATCTTGCTCCTCCACTGCATCATTCCATACAGGTCGTGTGTTGTCATTGTTTCCATTCTCTCAACATACACATAAGCACTATTTCTATTAAAATGTATTAAATGGACCACTCCATCATCAATAAAATCCACAAAATGTCAATGTATCAAAGGCAACTGTGATTTTATAACAATATCATTTACTTTCATTTCAACTTATTGATTATATGATTCTTCTCAACTCCTCATATGATGTGCCTTCCTTGATATATCTTGTTTTCACACAACCACTAACATAATGAATATTATCTTCTTTGCTATTTATATAAATTCCCCTCCATATGAAAGAAAGAGAACAAATTCTTCCCCAACGTACTGGCCATAAATTTGACAACCTACAACAAACACTTTGTATTAACAAATCATACAGCCATATTAACAGCTGCATATGCACCTATTGACAACATATTTCTACTCATATAACAATAGGTTTAATTACAGCAACCCTCATTTTATTCACCTATTCCCAATTATCCATCACTAAAAAAACAGTAACTCATCCATTATCAAACACAAACAAAGCAACATCTCATTATCATACCCAACTACAATGAACACCCAAAACAAAAATAAAGAATATTGATAAAGCACAAGTTTCACACAACCTTTGTATTACTTGCCTATTTTATATCAAATCATCTAAATGTGGGCTAACACTACAATCTTCTCTACCAAAGAAACAGAACAAATTATTTCATGCTGTAATTCCCATAAAACTGATAAAATGTAGCATAGGATTTTCATTTACAACTGAAAAACCATACTAATAAGTGTTAAAGCACCCATTTACAACACATTTTTACTCACATAACAGTAGGTATAATCTCAATAATCCTTATCACATTCATCTATTCCCACTTATCCCTGACAAAAAATACAGCAACACATCCATTACCAAACATAAAAACATAGCAAAGTCACATTACTATTGTTGGGATTTTAGGACATACATGCAGTGGAATTTAAAAATTTTCTAATCCTAAATACGGATTTGTCAAAGGCATTTAGATAAGGAGATGAAGGCGTACCTTTTGCGTTTCGAATTCGTCCATTCCTTGCGTCTGGATCTCTTCAGATTCCACAACCTTCCGCGTTCTTGCTTCCGATCACGAGGAGCCAACGTTTCTTTTATCGCCTCCCTCTACCGGTATCCACGCGAACAGTCTCCAACAATGGCAGCTTGTTAGCGCCTCTTCATTTCACTCTCTCTCTAGGGTTTTGTGGCTCAAGAGCGAATTCAAATTCAGAATGGGATGCCTCTACTGTTCACGAGCACTCATGTTATTAGAGCTCATAGAGTGCATCATAATCCAAGATTAATCTTTTATTAATCTTGAAAAACCCGGAAAAAGATATTCAAGATTAATCATTATTAATCTTTAAATTCGAATTTGAAATGACATTCAAGATCCAATCTTGAAATTTGAATTTCAAAAGATATTCAAGATCTAATCTTGAAATTTGAATTTCAAAAGATATTCAAGATCTAATCTTGAAATTCAAAATTTGCAATTCAAAATGTGAAATTCGAATTTTGCAATCTTAATTTGGATTAAATTGATCTGATCAAATTATATGCATTTAATTAATCCAAAATAATGAGCCAACGTATTTAATTTATCTTTATAAATTAAATTAATGTTAGTTATTTAATTTATCAAATAAATTAAATATTAAACTAACACACACAAATATTATTTACATAATATTGTGAAATTTCGAATTTTAACACATATATACTCATATATATATAAAATTCGAATAAACCCTAGAAATAAAAGCTCATGTTGGGTTGTTCTTGCGTGCGACCCTGTAGGCCCATATAAAGTTGGCAACGGGCTAATCTCAACATAAGCCCACAAGTCATAAGCGGTCTCTAGCAAGACATTACAACTACCCAAATCATACGGGGATCGTTAACACGACGCAACCTTTTATGCAACCACATCACGTCCCTTTTGTCACGCGATATCTAGGTCAAGGATGAGGCATGGATGACGTCATCCTCCTATTCCCGACCATTACTTTCTCGATCCCTGAGTTATCTGATCAAAGAAACGAAAAACCCCTTTTCGTTACAGTATGGCCATACATTTCTCAGATTCACTCATCGAGGGGCCCGATAATATCTCTCTACTAATGTGAGGGACAAATCCCATCTTGATCACTCACATTCCTCCGCATGAAAACCCTTAAACCCGATTATATCCTTTATCATCACCCGGTCAAATGTGACTTTTGATTAGGTCAAAGCTTAGTGACTTTCATGTAGGAATCCATGATGATCTCAAGTCAAAGGGTATTGTGATGTGATTACATATGAGATAAGCTAATGACTTAATCCATGCAGCTTTCTCATAGCGGGTCGATCCAGCACCTTGTACTCTTACAAGTGCCTA
>JANTPZ010150055.1:0-18206 GCA_025593235.1 Vachellia pachyceras
CATTCGAATGACCATACTGTTTATGAACCGTTTAGAAAGCTTGAACTTCAAAATGCTGTAACTTTCTCATTTTAGCTCCAAATTTTGCAAATGACCTATCATTGGAAAGACCTTTAAGTCTAGTTTCAAATTCAATAGGTTTCATATAAATTGAAGATCTTTATTGATAGATATCATCAAAAAACCGAACATATGTCTGGAATATACGTATTCCTGACCCATGTTTAGTTTTTTTCCAATATCTCTCAAATAAGAAATCATATCATTCTGAAATTTGTTCCATTGGAAACTAGACTCAAATATCTTTCCAATGATAGGTCATTTGCAAAATTTGGAGTTCAAAATGAGAAAGTTACAGCATTTTGAAGTTTAAGCTTTCTAAACCATTCCTAAAGAGTAGGGTCATTCGAATGAACTTTATTTTCCATTCGAATGAGATTTCTAAACCGAATTTTCCCCCAACAGTTTAGAAAGTGGACTTTATACATCTTTGGAGGGGACTTTCTAAACCGTTGGGTGAAAATTCGATTTAGAAATCTCATTCGAATGGAAAAAAAAAAGCTCATTCGAATGACCCTACTCTTTAGGAACGGTTTAGAAAGCTTAAACTTCAATATGCTGTAACTTCCTCATTTCAACTCCAAATTTTACAAATGAGCTATCATTGGAAATCCCTTTGAGTCTAGTTTCCAATGGAACAAATTTTATAATGGTATGATTTCTTATTTGAGAGATATTGGGAAAAAACCAAACATGCGTCAGGAATACGTATATTACAGATATATGTTCGGTTTTTTGATGATATCTATCAATCCAGATCTTCAATTGATATGAAACCTATTCCATTTGAAACTATAATCAAAGGTATTTCTAATTATAGGTCATTTGAAAAATTTGGAGTTAAAATGAGGAAGTTATAGCATTTTGAATTTTAAGTTTTCTAAACCGTTCCTAAAGAGTAGGGTCATTCGAATGATTTTTTTTCCATTCGAATGAGATTTCTAAACCAAATTTTCACCGAACGGTTTAGAAAGTGGACTTTATACACCTTTAGAGGGGAATTTCTAAACCGTTGGAGGAAAATTCGGTTTAGAAATCTCATTCGAATGGGAAAAAAAGGCTCATTCGAATGACCATACTCTTTATGAACGGTTTAGAAAGCTTGAACTTCAAAATGCTGTAACTTCCTCATTTTAACTCCAAATTTTGCAAATGGACTATCATTAGAAATCCCTTTGAGTCTAGTTTCAAATGGAATATGTTTCATATCAATTGAAGATCTTGATTGATAGATATCATAAAAAAACCAAACATATGTCAAGAATATATGTATTCCTGACCCATGTTTGGTTTTTTCCCAATTTCTCTCACAATAGAAATCATATCATTCTGAAATTTTTTTTATTGGAAACTATACTCAAAGGGATTTCTAATGATATTTCATTTGTAAAATTTGGAGTTGAAATGTGGAAGTTACAGCATTTTGAAGTTCAAGCTTTCTAAACCGTTTATAAAGAGTAGGGTCATTCGAATGAGCTTTGTTTTTCCATTCGAATGAGATTTCTAAACCGAATTTTCCCCCAACGGTGTAGAAAGTGGACTTTATACTTTGGAGGGGACTTTCTAAACCGTTGGGTGAAAATTCGGTTTAGAAAGTTCATTCGAATGGAAAAAAAGCTCATTCGAATGACCCCACTCTTTATGAACGGTTTAGAAAGCTTGAACTTCAAAATGCTGTAACTTCCTCATTTTAACTCCAAATTTTGCAAATGACCTATCATTGGAAAGACCTTTGAGTCTAGTTTCAAATGAAATAGGTTTAATATCAATTGAAGATCTGTATTGATAGATATCATCAAAAAACCGAACATATGTCTGGAATATACGTATTCCTGACCCATGTTTGGTTTTTTTTCCAATATCTCTCAAATCAGAAATCATATCATTCTGAAATTTGTTCCATTGGAAACTAGACTCAAAGAGCTTTCCAATGATATGTCATTTGTCAAATTTGGAGTTGAAATGAGGAAGTTACAGCATTTTGAAGTTAAAGCTTTCTAAACCGTTTATAAAGAGTATGGTCATTCGAATGAGCTTTTTTTCCATTCGAATGAGATTTCTAAACCGAATTTTCTCCCAACGGTGTAGAAAGTGGACTTTATACACCTTTGGAGGGGACTTTATACTCCTGGGACCTCATGCGTCGTCCTCACCTTCTAAACCGTGCAATATAATACGACGGTTTGGAAATACAGAATCGAATCCGGATATCAACATAATCGAATCCGTCTCTTCATTCGATTGAAGGATAGATATCATTCGAATGGATACGGCGTCAACACCTTCTAAACCGATGCTGCGACCAACGGTTTGGAAGTCCATATTCGAATCAGCTGAGTGCGGAGGGAGTCATTCGAATGGATACGTCGTCCTCACCTTCTAAACCGTGCAATATAATACGACGGTTTGGAAATACTGAATCGAATCTGGATATCAACATAATCGAATCCATCTCTTCATTTCCTTTAAACTTGGGCAAAAGCGCGTGAGGAATAGAAGGCTGCTGTTTCAGGGGCAGTGAGGACATTTCTTTAAAACTTTGGTAAAGACGCGGTGGGTACTAGCATGTGTCAGGGATTTAAAATTTCGAATCACCTTTCTGGGATTCACTGTTTTCGAGGTACTTTTTCCGTCATTTTCCCTAATATATATCAATTTATAAGTCAAATAAATTAATTTAAAAAAATGATAAATATATTAATTAATCAATTTCTTTAATCTCAAAAAGGAAGCAGCTTCGATGTAACATTAGTCACTATTTACGGGCCATATATGTTATTTTGGAAGAACTATATTAGAGATACCTCTATTTTTCCTTACTTTTGATTTTGATACATGTGTGTATTTTTCTCTTAATTTTACTTTGGGCCCTCTAAAATATATTCGCATATTTATATTTTGTTGAAACCAAATTATGAACCAGGATATCTGTGTTTGGGTGTGAGGTGTTACATCGATTATTAGGTTTCAGGGATTTGCTTTGCCTAGCCAGCCGAAGGTTTTATATATGTTTCAATGATCTATCGTTATTCTGCAGATGGCTAGCTGAAATGATCAATTTGATTGTTGTTTGGTACTTTGCGTCAGAGAGAAATTATTTTAAATTCCATGTATAAAGTTCAGTATTTGTTCTGAAAGTGCAGAGTTGTGGATCTTTTCACTGGTAGTTAGTACTAGATACATGTTTCCATGTCAAAGTTGTCACATGTGGCTAATTACAATTCCTATTCAGACCTTTTTTTTTCCTATTATTATTGTTTATGTATTTATATCTACTGTTAAATATGTTCATATTCCTTTGCCTTGAAATGTCTTTATATAACTCAACAGTTGCACCAATGTGTGGTGGAAGGTGATAGGTGGATATTGGTCAATAATATCCTTGTGATTGTGATTGTTTTATGAAATCTGAAGCTCAATTGTATTTTATGTCATACCCCTTGGCTAAAATCTAAGTGATGGGAGAAAATTGTAATGGTATGGTTGTTTGATTATTTGATTGAAGAATAATCATGTGAGATAGAAAGTGATAGAAGTCTCTTTTTTGGATGGAAGATTGACTTCACAAGCACTTTCTTCTTTTAGGAAATTGATTCCTTAGACTGGTTCCTGTGGAAAGATATTTTTAAATATACGATCAGTTAAATATGGTTCTACTAAGAAATGGGATAGGTGAAATCAAAATTTTTTAGACACTTGTCTGTTATCCTTGCTTACTAATATATATTTATTGACCAATAAGTGGCTATTAGTTTGGTTAAGAGTATACTTTGTCCGTTCGTGCCTGTAATCTCACCCCACCTCTCCGTCCCAGCATGAAAATAGGATTACCTTTGAACATTTACTCATCATGGTGATCCAATTGTTTTACGAGTGGCATACAAGTTATGAAGTGGCTAGAGACTCGTTATGTGTCAGCAACGTGTAATTTTGTCTTTAGTTCGTTAATGCTTTTATTACTGTTATTCAGTTGATACTGGATTCATTAAGAATTTCTTCCGTTGTAGAAGTACAGGTAACAACTTAAAATTGGAACCAATTGCTTTGGGGACATTATATCTTTTACCATGTATGGGTTAGAAGATGAATTTCATATAATATTCAATCAGCAATTCTAATGTCTCTTTTTGCTTCAGTTGGGTGGCAAAGTCATTTGAAGACTTGAGTGATAAAAAATGTTATTTGTTGATATAGTAGCAGATAATATAACCCATTTTTTATCATTGAGATTAAGTTTTTCTCATCCTGACAATGTTGCAGGGTGACAAGGTGAGGAGGCGTAATGAATGGAAGGCATGGCTGCCATCCTTTCAGCTTAGGGTTGATTCTGCCTTGGCATCTCCTGGCGGATCAAATCACAATAACATGGTTGCTGATTTTCAGAAGATCACCATGGAAGAATCAACTGCTGAAAAAGTTAATTCAAGCACCAATTCGTTTCTGATCTATTGGTATCTAATCTCTCCGTCTCTGAGGTTGTTTTCCCTTCTCTCTCATTCCATCAAGTCCTTTTGGTAGGACATCTGAGTGCATTTTCAACTGTGATCGTCGAACTACAGATGGTGGTGGAAGCATTTTTCTGGAGTGGTCGCGCGCAGCCACACGAAGAAATTGAAAACTGAGCAACATCAGGCTTGGATAGTGCATCATCTTAGTTACTTCTTAGAGCATTTCGACGTGAAGCTCTTGAAGGGGTTAATGTCTGCATAGTAGTTCACCAACCTAGGTGACTTTCGTGTTCACAACTCTACATAATGTAAAAATTGTCCAGCTGTCTTATTTTGTTAACCTCTGATATTACAGTGTTTTAAAAATTCTGTTTGGTCAAAAGGGAAATTTTTGCAATATACAGAAGTGCTAATGCATTTAAGTTGATTTGGTATCTCTACCTAATGGAATAACGCTTTGTTATTGTTGTTGTTGCTAGATTAGCTAAATTTACAAATCCGTTTTTCGCATTAAAAGGAATTAATTTTTTCCTTTTGGAATTACTCTACTATCCCAACTAATGGGAGAAGGCTTGCTACTGCTGCTGTTGTAATTTACTGTTCCTCAAAGTTAATTTTGAATTTGATTCCTATAGATTAAATGTCTGTAAGTTATCGCCCTTTTTTTGTAATTTTAATTGGATCCCTATCCTGAAACTTCTATTAATGGGCTATCAAATTTTGCTGATAGAACCAACCATGTGTCATCTTGATAGTTGATACTTTAAATATGCATGATTCATGTCAGCCATAAAGGTGAGGCCACACATTCATAATCATAAGGCACTCTTTCCTTTTAATATTCAAAATTTATTATGTATGATGCGGATATGTTATATTTCCTAAATTTCTTGTAGCAAATCTGTTGTCTGCATTAAATGAAATTAATTTTTTTAGTTAAATTTTTCTATTGGATCTTGAAGTTTTATTCAGTTCTGAATTTGGTTTTTATAATTTAAATTTTTACTATTTTCTCCTTGATATTCAATTTTTTAGATCTTATCGGATTAGGAAAAAACAAAAGCACAAATTTTGTTAAAGTTTGGTCTCTGAGTATACAAGTTGTAGGAAAAGAATTTGATGAGCTTAATACCACCTTTATGACATTTAAAATTTTTGTAGAATATATGTAACAATTATGAATTATAAGCTTCCCGTGTAACGCACGGGGGATCACTTTTAGTTCAATGGAATAACATAAGCACCCTAAATTCAAAAACATAAAAATAAGTTGTCGTTATGTTTGATGGAGTTGTCAACAAAATACAAAAAGTTGTCAACTAACTAAACGGAGCAACCAAGGCACCCGAGCGGAAAAATTGTCAAAATATTATATCGCTTGTCATTCTCTTTGAAAGAGTTGTCAATAAACTATGAAATTTTGTTTTCTAAAATTCAATGGAATAACATAGATAACATAATAAAGATGTGATCAAAATGATAAAATAAGTTATTATTATATTTGATAGAGCTAACAATATTCTATAAAAAGTTGTTCACCAATTCAAATGAGCATGGAAGGCACCTGAGTGAAAAGTTGTTGAAGTCATTATATCACTTGTCATTCCCTTTGAAAATGTTGTCAATAAGTTATGCAGATGTATAATTCTGATGTTTGTTTTAAAACTTTTGAAGGGTAATTCCGCTTTCACGTAAATTCTGAAATCCCCATTCATTGATAGCTACATATTTGTTATTTTTTTTGTTATGATAGTAAATAGGATTTCAGAATTTCAAAGAGTTAATCACGAAGGAATTTCCCTATTTTTTTAAGTTTGCGTGTGTGTGGACCCGCAATCACATTTTACCTCTTTGCGTGCCTTCCATCGTTTATGAACAAACAGACAAAGTCAACAGATTTAGATTATTTCCACGTTAAATATGCCACAGCACAGTTCCACACACCTGCCTCGTTTCTCTAATACTCTCCGGCTGTCATTGAAAACAAGGTGTGATACAAGCATTACGTTGTCCTCGTAACGTTTCGCACATAATTTTAAAAAGCGCTTTCATTCTTATAAATGGAGACAAATTTTTTTATTTATTTACATAAATTTTATAAAACCACTTAAAAATAAATTAGCTGGACTGACATTCCGTGGAACTCATTTTAATATTTTGTTTTGGCTTTTCTTCTTGGCGCAATTAATCTAACTATATTTTAATTTTGAAAAATACGTGTTATGTAAAAGTATGATAAAAATGGGATACAAATAATTTCTTATATGAATAACTCAGATGTTATTGTGTGTTTGGAAAATTCGTTGGGAGAAATGAGTTTTCTAGATAATTTTACGGATTTTAAATTGATTTTTATAAATTTTGAGATGTTTTTTTACGGATTTTAAAATAATTTTATCTCGATTTACTTACACCGTTGGGGAACAAAATTCCCACTCAACCACATTATTATCGTTTTAGGGGAAAAATCCATAGAAAATGGCACGTGAATTCTCCGGCGAGAATCAGTCCTCATCCACCTCCATCCCACCTGCTTCGTTATGATCAATTAATGTAATATTCAATACTCTTTCACTGGTTGGTTTCCTGGCTCCCCCATCTCACAACAAAAGGCGATAAAAATCAAATGTTCCCATGATAAAAAGTTGAATTATAATTAGAAATCACCAGTGGCTAAATGCGAATTAGGCGGAGCATTATTTATCAGGGGTCATCATGCTAGCGAGAGTTCATTCAAATTTATCTCTTTGGCTCCCAAAAAATCATGATTCAATAATTTGTCCCCCTCAGTGTTTGAACTGCGCTTACCGTTTTTTCCTGGATCTTTTGAATTGCTCTTACTTGTTAACTACTGATTAGTCTGATCACTCGAGTTCAGTAAGAAATACGGTTTTTTGGGAAGGGAAGCCGATCCTTGTGAAGGCCCTTACTTTTTATTCTATTCTTGCGTCCTTTTTTCCCCATAAATTTGTCTCTGTTCGTTTCCCTCTCTATCTGAGAGAAGCTCACAGAAGAGTCTAGAACCTCCCGTCGATATACTTGTACCTGCTTACCCTTTAGACCCTATCTGTAACGTTCTTGCTCATGGGGAGACCAAGGTGCTTCCTGGACATTAGCATAGGAGATGAACTTGAAGGCAGGATCGTGGTTGAGCTTTACAACGACGCTGCTCCTAAAACTGCTGAGAATTTCAGGGCTCTCTGTACCGGTGAGAAGGGCATTGGTCCCAACACTGGGGTGCCTCTCCATTTCAAGGTACCCCTCTTTTTTTCTTCATAAATCATTTTCCTCTTTCTGTTTATCGACTCGTACTATCCGTTTGTCGTTTCGGCTTGCCGATTGGCAGATATGCCATTTTTGGACTGAGCTATATCAATTTTTTTGTGCTGTTCATGCTTTGATTCTTGTCCAAATTTGGGTTGTTCCATTGTTGCTTCAATGCGATGGGCCTGATTTTCTTCAGCTAACGCTCATACAGCGTGCTAATTTAAGAAGGATGCATGGAGGATGAATATGGCATATGGTTCTTTATGAATGATACTTTATTCGCCTTTTGACTTCTCCAATGGGGAGCCCCTTTTGAGTATCTGTTGCCTGGAAACTCTAGACTTTGCAGTAATCGAAAGATTGTAGAAGAACCCTTCCATTGCTTTTGATCGATGCCCTGGGAAAAGACGGTTATGCCCTTTATCATTTTGACTGCGAATGTATGTTTTATGTTAATTGGATTTGGTTCTTTATCTAAATAGATTTCATTTGGCAGCTGTCAATAAAGTGGATTTTTATGTCCGTTATCTTAGACATGGGGTCCTTAAAGGCATTAAATTCTTTCACATAGAAATGTTCCACTCTTCTTTATTTTCGGGTAAAATACCATTGGATCTATTTTCTCTTTAATGATGGTCATCAAACATTAGCACAAGTAGCTAATTATTGGATAGCGTCTGTTCTTAATTCAGTGCATCAATGATTACATGTAACGAGCTGAAATTGAATCGAAGAGCTGTCTTTGGGTGTCGTACAGTATCACTGTGTGGGCGCTCTGCTTTGTGCTAACTGATGAGGTAGTTTAAGCCTATTGGCTCTAACATTATGGTGCTCTATGTCCTCTTCGTATAGCATGCCTCAAATTATATTTTTGCGGTCTCTTAAGGGGAACTGGCATGAGGACGCAGGATCAAAATCTTGCATATAGAATGAGACATAATATTTCATATTTTTATTGTCTCATTTTAAATTGTCATGTGGATTGTAAATACTAGGCTTGTTCTTATAATCAATGCCCCCTCCACCCCTGCTTTCCTTAGAATGTTATGATTTAAGGCTACTGCCCTGAAATTGTTTTCAGAGCTCAACCATTGGGCTCACATTGTATTCTGATGTGTTTTTAGGGATCTTGCTTTCATCGTGTAATTAAAGGCTTTATGATCCAAGGAGGAGATATATCCGCCGGAGATGGGACTGGAGGAGAGTCTATTTATGGACTGAAGTTTGAAGATGAGAATTTTGAGTTGAAGCATGAAAGGAAAGGGATGCTATCTATGGCCAATGCTGGTCCTGACACAAACGGATCTCAGTTTTTTATCACCACAACCCGAACTTCACATCTTGATGGCAAGCATGTTGTATTTGGGAAGGTAGTCAAAGGAATGGGAGTGGTCCGTTCAATTGAGCATGTGACAACAGGTGACAACGACCTTCCCACTCTAGATGTTAAAATCGTGGATTGTGGAGAAGTCCCTCAGGGAGCAGATGATGGAATATCGAACTTTTTCAAAGATGGTGATACTTATCCTGATTGGCCAGCTGACCTTGATGAGAGCCCTGGTGAACTTAAATGGTGGATGAATGCTGTAGACTCCATTAAAACTTTTGGTAATGAGTACTACAAGGTATAATAGCTTTATTTAGTCAATCTCACATGCTTATTTTCATTCATCCCCCTCGTTTGTGGGAAGAATGATGTAATCATCAAAGCAGCTAGACGCAAATGCAATATTTTTTTTTGGGCCTGCTAATGGTTGTTCAGTGCTGATGCTTATATATTCTTTTTCTTCTTGGTAAAATGCTTATTTTTAAAAAAATTTCGCTGATAGAAACAAGACTATAAAATGGGTCTCAGGAAGTATCGCAAGGCTTTACGCTACCTGGATATTTGCTGGGAGAAGGAAGGGATTGATGAAGGTATGCTAACTTTTGGTAATAATTGTTTTGCTTGATTGTACAGTAGCTGTGCTACAGATTCAAAATTCTGCCTTCTTTGCATTTGATAATGAGCTTTTGCGCTATGCCTTTTCAGAGTTGAGTTTAAGTTTGAGGAAAACGAAGTCTCAGGTTTTTACAAACAGCTCTGTAAGTCTAAAGCTACTTTCTTTTACACTGTGAGATGCAGTTTAAAATTGCACTTAATTTCACAGCTTACAATTAACTATCCAATTCTCTGTTGAATCCTGTTCAGTTTATCTGACATGATATCTGATTTAGCTCCCTCCCTAGTGCTTCTCTTTTACTTTAGTATTCTGTTTCTGGAATTTTGCATTTTAGGCTTGTAAACTAAAATTGGGGGATCTCAAAGGAGCATTGTTAGATACAGAATTTGCTATGCGTGACGGAGACAATAATGTCAAGGCTCTGTTCCGTCAAGGACAGGTACACTTATCTCCATTGACGAGCTTTATGTTAGAATTTAGTGAGGTCTCAAGAAAGTTTCAGATATTGGAGGGATCTATTAAACCTTTTTCTTTATTTGAAAAAAAGAGCTTTAAAAGAAATAGACATACCAACTCTTGATCCCAAACCAATATTACCTTTATTCAGAAGTTAAGTACCTTTTTGTGTCTTCCTGATGGCATTGCTTCCATTTGAGCAGGCGTACATGGCACTTAATGACATTGATGCTGCAGTTGAAAGCTTTAAGAAGGCATTGGCTTTGGAGTCAAATGACGGTAAGCCATCATTTTAGTTTCTGGTCTTTGTCATAAATTCTGTGTTTCGCCAACAAGATGAATTCTTGTTGGCATTCCTGACCCAGTAACAAAGCCAAAGTAAAGTGGACCCCATTCTGAAATTCTGTGATCTGTGTAATTCAAAGTCACTAACTTTAGTATTTTATTTTCAGCTGGAATAAAAAAGGAACTTGCTGCTGCCAGGAAGAAGGTGAGTCATGAGTACATCTATCTAAACAAGATCGCTCTGAGGTATTCAAACTTTTGTTGATGATCTAACTGATTATAATGCTCTGAACAGATTGCTGATAGGCGTGATCAGGAGAAAAAAGCATATAGCAAGATGTTCCAATAACATTTCCAGAGTGAGGAAGACAAGCTAATCACCACACCGAATACAAATGTAAAAGATTGGAAGTAGACGATGGAATGGTTCTGTTATAAATGAAGATTCTCAACCAACGATTTTTGCTTTGTTTTACAGAGAACTCTTTCAAGTCTCTAGAAACATTTTGTAATCCTCTAGGAAACATCTCTTGTGGTGATTTTATCTGGTGGACCACAGATTGTAATGCCTCTGATTTTGATAAGTTTATTAATTATTAATTCATATCTCGCTGACATCTTATGTGCTTGTTTGGGAACACCGTTTTCCAAACGGTTTACGTAAGTCGAGGTAAAATTATCTCGAAATCTGTAAAAACCATCTTGAAATCCATAAAACCATCTTGAAATCCGTAAAATACCTCAAAATTAGTAAATTCATTTCTCCCAACGGACTTTTCAAACGCACACTGTTAATTATGGGAAGTCTAAGACAGAAGAAGGATTTGAGAAGAAAAATTAGGCTTTTCTTATTTAAATATTAATTGAATAAATATCTGCCTACGTATTTAATTTACTTTAATTATATTAACTTACTTTGTTTTTATATTAAAAAATGGGTACTTGTAGTAACGCAGGAATTACGACATGAAGCCGTCATCATAATAAGCATAACACGATCATCATGTAAACGCTCCATTAATTAGGACATGAAAAAAGTGGAATATAAGTCAAAGGCTATCACAAATTGCCATCCATATCCCACTAAGCCCCCGCCTTAATTCCATCATTAATCTGTTACATTTGCACCACACTTTCATTTCTTCATTCGAAACTTCAAACCTGCTATGCTTATTGGTCAACCTTAACCTCTTCTTTTCTAAATTTATTCATTTCTTATTAATTATATTACAGTATTAGTAGTATGTATATGTGTTCGCTGCTTCCACCCACCAACCCATTATCTCATATTGCATCTCTTTAGCCAGCAACAGAGGCTTCCTTTCATACATCTCAAATGCCACCCCACGCTCCTTTTAATCTCCAACAATCCTACCTCAACTTTTCTTTTTGGTTCTAGTTGAAATTTAGCTGCTTTTGATCGACTCGGTCACGGTCAGGTACATACCCATTTTGGTTTGGAAGTAACATCCCAGTTTCAAAACCCTAGTTAATAACTACCTACCCAAACATGTTACACAGAAAAGTAAAAAAGGGTTTAATTTGGCCATTTGAAAGCACCGAATTTCAAAACCTCTCATGCCCACCCCATCATCTTCTCCGATATATATAATCCCCTTTATGTTGTAAGAAAATCACAACACTACCTCACGCATTATCCTCTTTTGCTTGTACTGATAAAAGAAAGCATCAATCTTTTTGAGACAATTTAAGAGCAGCATGGGTTCCAAGTTTTCCCAGTCACTCACTGTTCTTGTTCTGATCGTTTCCATGTTTGGAGTAAGTGTGGCCAACAAGGACTGGTTCTCACCTGGTTTTAACTACACGGACTGGTGGTCCAGATATGGACACCACAAACACAACAAGACCAAACCACAGTCCAACAAAATCCTTGTGGGTGGCTCTGAGCACTGGCACTTCGGCTTCAACTACTCCGACTGGGCCATCAAAAACGGCCCTTTCTACCTCAACGATACTCTTGGTCAGTTCTTATATATGCATACTTGT
Organism: Vachellia pachyceras; assembly: GCA_025593235.1. Taxonomy (NCBI): domain Eukaryota; kingdom Viridiplantae; phylum Streptophyta; class Magnoliopsida; order Fabales; family Fabaceae; genus Vachellia; species Vachellia pachyceras. Next base: position 12,467 of record JANTPZ010150055.1, read on the forward strand.
TTCTCTTTACTCATTCATGTATTAAGTTTGTCTTTCTATCAAAATAATTTAAACCAATTTGATATGACTTGTCTTAACATGCATGATATACTTTCAATCATTTATCTAATTAGTCAATGTGGTGGGACTCTCATATTCTAATATGCTGCTGCTGTTGGTTTATGTGTTGGATCATTCATTCAGTGTTCAAGTATGATGCTCCGAACGCTACCACGCATCCGCACAGTGTTTACCTGTTCTCGAACTTTTGGAGCTTCTTGAAGTGTGACCTGAAGAGGGCAAGGATGGTGGCGAACACAACACAGGGAGAGGGAGAGGGATTCCAGCTTGTGTTGAAGAAGTGGCAGCCTTACTACCTTGCCTGTGGGGAGAGAGATGGCTTTCACTGCACAAATGGTGGCATGAAGTTCGCTATCATGCCCATGCTTCGTTCCTTCTTCCCTTGGCCTTGATATGATCTCAAGGGCCACTCCTTCCATCAGTTTCTGGCTTTTTATATTAATGTTCTGTCAAAAGAAAGCTGGTTTCAGTTTTGTTATCTTTACTTTTTTACACAGTCAGTTTGAACACAGACACAGACACAGACACACACAATTAAGATGAATAAATGGAATACTTATTGCTTGCATTTGTTTCTCAACAAACATACCTTGATCCATATATAAACATTTCATTTTGATCTCACCCATATTTTATTATTATTTGTCAGTCAACTTTATATATCATCACGATGAGATTGACTTTCGATGGTTATCTGCCTGGAAATCACACCGTTGACCTTCTTGATTTTAGAAGAATTCGAATGGCATCATGATTTTAACTAGATATGTTTTTTTAGTGTAGTGTATGAAATCTAATGAATAAATAATAATATTATTCATAACTTACGCATAGTATTATATAATGATAATGACGATGGTGATATTCACACATGATGGTCTGCATCATATATTATTATTGGGTCCAATCCCAATTGTTATTGGCATGATTTCAACTAGATTTTTTTAGTGTATTGTATGAAATCTAATGAATAAATAATAATAATATTCATAACTTACGCATACTATTATATAATGATAATGATAATGGCGATATTCGCACATGATGGTCTGCATCATATATTATTATTGGGTCCAATCCCAATTGGTATTGGGCTAATAACAACTCTCATTGGGCTATTAAAATTGATCCTTTTAATTTAACTGGAAATGCAAAAACCGGAGGGTTATTCGACTTGGAAGATGAGCCCCTTAATATATAATGGGCAGCTTAATGACATTAAATACATATATATATATTTATATGTGTGTGTGGAAGCAATATAAAGGCTAAGTTTGATATGAAATAAAATGTAGTGTGGAGAGATGTACCGATCATGAAGCGAAGACACTATTTGGATTTTGTATTCGCATGATACAAACACATCCAAGAATCGTCCCTATACAGTATCTGATGTTTCTTCCTCTAAACGTAATCTTGATCTTTCCAGTACTTTCAAGGTATGTATCAGATCTTTATAAAGCTTCCGGTTGGTGATCCTTCACACTATGTCCTATATAATACATACATTCGTGCTTATTAAAAACAATAATTGTATAACTACCCCCCCCAACACACACACACACACACACACGTGTGTGTGTGTGTCTTTGGTGGCCTATCTATTCACCCTTTCTGATGCATCAATTCATAATAATATATCCTCAAACAAGCAATCATATATATATATTGCTAATATCATCTTAGCTGCCAAATTATCCTGCACCTCACGAAAGACCTCACCATTTTTTATCTTCACTTAAAAAATAAAAGAGGGCATCTTTGACTTCTTTCTCCTTCACACAAAATATGTTTCTTTCAGTACAAGGATTAATAAATTTATCATGTGTGTGTGTGTGTTTATCAGATCAATAAAGGATGATCCCAGCTTCTTCTTTCAATTCTTTTTCCATTCAGCAGTGTCATTTATCAGGAAGCGAAAACGAACTATAACAATGCGGTGATATTCACATATTTTGTTGTTGGAAGGTGATCAAACACTGGCTAGCTTGCTAATTAGATAAAAAATCTTAAAAAAAAGACTGATGATGATATAGTTTACGAGTCAACTTGATAATATATTCAGTGAAGACAGACAGACAGACAGACAATAATTGTGAAGGAAGCATGCAGAAGATGGAAGGGATCCATACACACACACACATAACTCAAAATAAATATCAGAGGGTAGACAAACAAATGAATGAAGAGCGCATGTTGATGTATGAACGGCAAGTAGAAGAGGACAGTGAGAGAGAGGGGGAGAAGATGCAAGTGGAGAATAGTAACAAAATACCAAGTTATTATGATCATATGAGGCAATGATATATACTTGTGTCTCCTCTACTTGTCCATCACAAATACCCCTCACTCTCCCCACAATCGCCTAAACCTTCAACTTCTCTTTCACTTCCATCTTTTCTTTTCTTTTTTTCAATTAAAAGGATAGCCATTAACGGCATGGGATTACTAGCATATCGAACTTGCAACCTATCATTTACCTGAGAGTTTTCATACTGCTAAATTACAGAATTATTGATAGGTACTCCATCCTTTTTTTTTTCCTGATACAGAGACTCTCCTTCATCCTTTCAAATAATGATGATGGCCTCTTTCTGTTGTTATTACTATTTTCGGTCTCTTTAACATAAATTTGAGGCATAGTATATATTCCATGTGATGATGACAATTGAGATTTACAGCTATCACTCTTAAATTCACAGGTCAATTCTAATTAAGAGTGGGTAGCTCAAAATCCACGCTTGAAATGGACTTGTGTGTGCGCGTGTGTGAGATATTGGAAATTATATATCAATGATTGAAGAAATTAGATAGATTTTCAGCCCCTCACTCCTAAAATTGATCAATGAATTTCAGAATGATAATTGTAAAACTCTTTTGTGTAATTCTGTCAGATATCGCCGGCATGAATTTTCCAGCCCCACTTCCTTGAAAATGGATTAAGGGATCTCAACACTTTGATAGGGTAGTTCGTTCGTATCATTTGCCCTTGATTTGGCTATTGGGTGTCACCATCAACGTAGATAAGCATCATTTTCAGTAACGTATGGGACGTGGGCACATATCTTCTCGGGAAATCTCTCACAAATCTAAATCATATACCTAACCAAGACAATTAGAACAAATTTATAATAATTTCTATACTCTACACGAGCTCTTCATTTTCTTTTCAGATTGATTGATTTAAGGAGATTTGCAGATTAATTATTAGCTGTCTTTCTAACATGAAAGCCTGTAAAAGCTGTTTTAAGATATAGATTTCTTTCATTCGTCAACGGCTCTAGCATCTGTGTGTTTTGAAAGCAGGGGCTACTCATAAATTAGTGATTTGTGAATGCAATTCATCATCAATTATATTATAAAAATAAGAAATGGATAAGAGAATGTGATTAAGATGGAGACAAGGAAGATAAGAGAAACAATGGAGCACTTGGAGAGAAAGGGGAGCAGATCTTTATTCACTTTAAGATTACAATTACATGGTACAAACCAAACTATTTATAAGCTATAATTAAGTTATTAAATTTCAATTCAAGAGTTACAATAAAGATTAAATCCACATAATAATAAAATGCAGTTTAGATGTTATGAGCTTTAAATGTCAAAAACTCTCAAGAGGCCATTCATGCACTAGGTTACATAGCTTTAAGTATATAGAATACCAAAAGGCATATGTTGAAAGGTTATGAAAATCCATAGTTAATACATTTCAATATTTTATGACAAATTATATGTTATTTCCAACATCATTATTGATTATATTAATTAGTCTTTCCTCTAAAAATAAAATGAATAGAGTCTTTTACAAATACATATTTTTTTATTGAAGCCACGCTTATTTAAGATACGGTTACATATTAAATATTAAAGGCAGGCACAAAGGTAAAATATAAATAGATCGAGTCAGTGCATGTTTAAGTATCACATTTGTATCTAAGATGGTATTAAATTGTTCATATTTCACATGATCGTCGAATACAAAGTAAATAATAAATCATGTTTTTTATTTTATTTTATTTTCATATATTGAGTTTATTAGAAACTATAACTCGATAAAATAGCTCATAGATCACTGAAAAAACTACAGCATAAAATTTCATAAATTTGACTCGTTATTATAAGCAAAAAACTTATATATTATTATCAATAATGATATCCATTGACGACAAAAGAGCCAAACTTAAACATACGTTATTTTAGACTTGACTGGAGACTCGATCGAATGTGACCTCAATTTATTGCAGGCCATCTGAATTATAAGAATATATATTGCAACTCAATGATTGATTATCCATCAAAATACTTTATTTTCAAAATGATAATTGAGTTAATTTTTTAGAAAATATCTGTTTATTAAAATGTTAATAATATTAAACTTTTTAATGATACAGAAGTACTACGGATACTAAATACACACACACATATATTTTTTTTTAGCAGTATCGTAGTTAAGACGATATTGACAAGAGAAAAGCTGAGGGGAATTGATTCTGAATAAAGAATTCATCTTATTCTGATCAAATGCAGATTATTTCTGTACATTATGCTAAATATATATACATGAAAACAAGCTTGCGTACAGCTGTAACAAACTGAAGAGTAACTAAAATAAATGTAACTGACACACTTGGTTACTGTAACTAAAACTAACTGAATTGTAACTAATGGAACTAATAAAGCTAGCTAACAAATTGGCATATCATGTGACTGACTCTGTTACCCCCCCACAAGCTGGGGCATATATGTTCACCATGCCAAGTTTAGACAGAAAACCATAAAAGGGTTGAGGATCAAGGGGTTTGGTGAACATATCTGCAAGTTGATTGAAGCTACGAATTGGAAGAAGTTTGATGAGCCCAGCTTGGACTTTCTCCCTAACGAAGTGGCAGTCAATCTCTAGATGCTTGGTTCGCTCATGGAAGATGGGATTGGAGGCAATGTGAACAGCAGACTGGTTATCACAGTAGAGTATGGTTGGAGTAGGGTGCTGGACATGTAAATCCGCAAGTAAGTAGAGGAGCCACTGGATCTCACAGGTCACACAACGCATGGCACGGTATTCAGCTTCAGAGGAAGAGAGTGAGACAGTGGTTTGCTTCTTAGTGCGCCAAGAAACCAGAGAATTACCGAGGAAGATGCAATAACCAGAGAGGGACCGACGTGTGTCAGGGCAACCAACCCAATCTGAGTCACAGAAGGCTTTAAGCTGTAAAGGAGAGGAGGCTGAGAAGAAAATTCCTTTACCTGGGCAGCCTTTGATGTACCTTAGCACGCGCAGAGCAGCTTGATGGTGGATAGTAGTAGAAGCATGAGTAAATTGACAGAGTTGCTGCACAACATAGGAAATATCTGGGCGTGTAGTGGTGAGATACAATATGTAACGCCCCAAAATTCTAACCGAATGCTTAATGAAATTTTGCCATTTGTAAATAAAGAGGGTTTCAAACATCAATTCATTAAAACATACCCTCAGTCTAACCAAAATACGCGTCATCAATAGCAATTCAAATCCTCCCAAAAATTTGAGTACAACAAAAATAAATTCCAAAATATCAGAGTATATCAAAATAAAATGCGGAAGTTTTAGAGTCATGGCAATTCAAAATGATAGCATGTGCCTAATGGCACAAGAGAGCCGACAAGGCTCACTCCATAGGTGCCTTCCCTTGCTGCTTACTAG
>JANTPZ010150057.1:0-10199 GCA_025593235.1 Vachellia pachyceras
CTCCGGCTCACTCCATCTTCAAAAGGATGGAGATGTTCAGCTCCTCATAGATGATGGAAACAAGCTCTGAATGGATGAGTGAAGCATGATAAATGGATGGATGGTGAAGGAAATGGGTGAAGGTAGCATTTAAAGAGTGTGTAGATGAGAGAAAAGATGAGAGTGTGTGTGTGTGTGTGTGTGTTTCTGCCTTCCTTCCTCAGCCTCCTTCCCTTTTGGTTGAAAATGACCTAATTTAGCATTAGAAACCGTCATGAGTCGGATCTCTAAGCTGGGTCAGGTTAATTTCCATCTAGAGTAAAAATCTAGTGCTAACACGCGATATTCGCCGTGGCTAACTTTGTGGTTCACCACGGCGAACCTCTCCTGAGAGTTCTTTGTCTACTTGATTGAACTTTAGCCATGGCGAACTGTGATTATGCCGCGGTGAAATTACTCAGGGCTACTTCCCTTGTCTTTTCCATAGAATTCCTAAAATGAAATAACAAAACTTTGGCAGTATCATTTGCTCATAATGGAGTTTAGGCACAATAGCATCATTATTCATGGCATATGAATCCAAAATTGCATTAATCCAAATCAACAACTCCTAATCTCAACTTTAGCACAAAAAGGTCATGTATGGGACAAAATTGACTCTAAGACTTTAGACATTCAAGAAGAAAATTAATACAATTAAAGTTCAATCAAATTCCCCCACACTTAAACCTTTGTATTCCTGGACAAAGCTCTTCACAAACTCAAAAATGATCAATACATCTAGAAAATATACTCACAAGTCCAGGACTACAGAACTTGGCAAAAACATTCATCAAGAAACTATCAATGATAAAAGCATAGACAATTCTAAATCAAACTCTAAGAGAATTCAATTCAAGAGACCACATAAAAGAAACCTCCTCTCAAAAAGGTAAAATCTCTACTCACCAAGCAAGGACAATTTTCGCTCATGGTCTGCTTGTTCGAATCTCCACCATTGGCTTGTAATCATTCTACCTCTCTACCACAAGATCGATATAATGTGAATCAAGAGGGCTTTAATGTTTAAGGTGGATGATGGGGTTAAACGTAATGAAATGAAATGAATTCTTGAATACACAGCACCAAAAGGATATAATCATTTAGTACTTTGCAAGACTTTTAGAGGAATGTATATTTTCAGGCTCTAAATTTCTTTTCTTTTTATTTCTCTTTTTTCTCATCATTTTCTTTTTTCTTTTTTTAATATTTGCTCACATAAACAATTTCTTCAACATACGCTTACATATATAAGGGTAGTTTTTCCAAATGCTGGTTTTTAAGAGTGGATGGCTCAAAAGGGTAGCAAAGGATTAAATAATGAAGGGTTTGTGTTTGGGCTAAATGAAAGGTTTTGAAATGAAGGCCTCTATACTTTTCACAAAATATTGGATCATAAAGCTTTGATTAAGAACCAAGACAAGTTCTAGAGAGACTATGAATCAAGACAGACCCACTCTAATCAAATGAAATTAGGTCAAATATCCTCACGACAAGGCTTTAGTTTCCATTAAGCAGTCTCAAGAACCAAAAACGCAAAGAGTCAATTTAAAAACTGATCTACGCTTATCACTTGTAGAAAAATGCAATTAACCAAAAACTTTGATCCTTAAACTCATGCATTAACCTCCAAATGCATTGGCTATGTTCAATTTCTCTGAAAATTCAACATATACTACGAAAATGTTTAAATAAACATGAAATTTCCCAAGTTTTGAGACAAAAATAGCCCAACATTATCCTTTAAAAGTTTCAGTTGCAAGTTAAAAATCAAGTTATTACTTGGGAACAATAAATCTAAATCTCCCCCTACACTTAGTTCAAATATTATCCTCAATGATTGGAAGGAAATATTTAACATTCAAAGAGCACAGTATTCGCAAGCAAATATTGCACATTCATTCACTCATGCAACGAAATTCAAGAAAACAACAAAGGACAAATCCAGACAATCAATTCACAGCAAATAATTCTTTCATGTTCCACTAATCAAAAAGAAAACTAGAGATCGAATTAGGGAAAATTTATTGAATTGAAAATCACCTAAAAGAAGAAAAACAGCTAATCCTACTGGAGGGTCCCCCCCACACTTGCTTTCATCATTAATCAATTAAGTTCAACCAATGATATGACAATAAGAAGAAAACAAGAGAGGAAAGAGACAACCTTCCACTTAAATCTCCGTAGACTATTGTAGGTGAAATTTTCATCCCGGATGAGAAGCATGAAGTCTTTTATTTCGATTCCACCTACATTGGATTTTCTTGGAAGTTGCTTATGATTATTGAGTAGAGGTGTTGAAGCATAAGACTTGTAACCACCACTTTGCTTGGTGTGATCCTGCAAAATAAACATTTGACCAACAACAGTATCTATTCCAATAATACAGATGTGAAGAGGTTTAGAGTGAATTGACAATATCTTAGGAACAAAACTCTCCAAGTATGAATCACAACCAAGAAAGTTAATAAGATATCTTTCAGTAGGAATCAAACAATCAATCAAATTGTAAAAATCCTTTTGTGCTTGTAAAGTGGGTGTTAAAAATTTATTACTTTTGGAGCTTAGCACACCATCTTTACAATCACTAGGGAATTCATCTTCATGAAAGGATTCATTGTCATTTATGATTTTGTTAATTGAACTTTTAGAATCCTTACTTAGGGGATCATCCTCCACAAGTTCATGCTTATCAATTTTAGAATATCTAGTACTATTAGATTTGTCATGTTCTTTACCAAAGTTCTTTCGATGCCATGCCACAAGTTTATCATTCTTTTGATCAATACAAAGCATGCATATGACATCATCATCACAAGAATAAGGTAAAGTGTCATTTAATTCTATATCCCCATCATGTATAGTACTAGGAGGAGAAGCATGATCATCACACAATGAGGCACTAACAGTAGAAGCAACATCCCCAATCAAAACATCACAACTTGCATTCAAGTGAACATTAGTATTTTCAAACATATGTGCATGCTCAACAATAATGTCCTCATCCACCTCATCCTCACTGTCATCATTTAAAGATTCAACAAATCTAGTAGTGATGAGAGGTAAACTATTCTCCTCAAAGATAGGAATGATATTACCTAGAGGTGTAGGAGCTTGAGGACTCTCTCCATGCTCATTCTCTTGTGGTTCTTTAGCCCAAAGATTTCCCTCTTTGCCTCTAGTCTTCATCCAAGAAAATGTCGTCATGATGAATAGCTAGTACAAAGAGAGTACCCTTGGCTATTTCTTTAGATAGGCCAGCTGTCAATGAGAGTAAGCTTATTCCAATCCCTAAAAAGAGAGAAAGTAAAGCAAAGCTATAAGTCCTTAATAAAGTATAGTCAGGCTTGCTAAAATGTCGGAGAGCTTCAAAGATTGAAGCTTAAAACATTATGTATGAATACTAGCAGATAGCTATGAAGCTAGTTAAAAGCATGAGATCTAGAAAGTAATGTAAAAGTTTCTCTAAACTATGAAAGCACAGAAGAACCAAGGGAAATGATACTAGCAGATAGCTATGGCGTCTTCCATTCTTGAGGTTCAAGAGAAGAAAATTTTCACAATACTTCAAGGTAAGTTGGAATTTCTTGATGAAATCTTCTCTATTTTAATCCCTAGGCTCTCCTCTTCACTTTCAATGGTTTAATTTCATGGATTATGATGAATTTTGGCTTCTGTAATATTGAGTTTTTGAGAGAGAAAAATAAGAAAGAGTGAGATTTAGATGAAAGTGTTGCTAGAAAACAACTTCAAGCATGCTTAGGAACCTATTGATGGTTGTATTGTAATTGTTTAAGTTATATATGAGATTTGAGCATGAAGTTACTGTTACAAAGCACTGTTTGACACTGTTTGTGACACTCCTTAATCTTTACCTTTAGCTTCATTAAATATCTATTTGGAAGCACCTTTAGGCCTTTAATGACTTAGAGTAACCAAAGAGTGAAAAATAAAATTTTCAAGTTTAGGGTTACTATTCACAGATTTTTGGACCAACTTTGAAAATTCATAACTAATTCTAAAAAAATCGATATTGAGTGCTTCCAATTTCTACTTGAAGCTTATAAGTTCCTATATAAAGGAAAAATAGTCATTTAGTCATTAACTTACCCAAATGATACAGTTTAATTCGTGAAAATGTACTGTTCATTTGGTCATTTTTCTATTTTCACATGTTTTTAAGTGATTTTCTCCAAACTTTGGAACTTAATAACTTTCTGTATAGAACTCCAAATCCATTGTTCTTTGGCCTGTTTTAAACCTTACAATGTCAACTATGTTTCTGTAAAATTTCAACTCAATTGGAGTTCATTTACCCCTTTTTGAAAAAGGTCAAAGTTAGGGGTTTGACCACTTCACTTTGATAAAAAGTCAAACTTGTCATTTTCAAACTTCATCTTTTTGAAACCCTAACTTCTAATCCTTTCTTAATCATGTTTGATCATACATTTAGGAGTTCTTAGCTATCATATCTCAACCTTACATGTAGGGTCCACATCACATATTACATAACATAGGAAACTCTCAAAATGTCTCCATAATTACACATATACATAATCATGTCATATTCCTTGCTTTAACCTTCATAAACTTTCTCCTTAGATGCATTTGTACCTAAAATGGTTAATGGGGGAGGGTGAGATTCGAGGAATCCCAGTAGCAAACATTACAAACAATGCATGTAGGATGAATGCTAGTGCATGATATGCTTGCCTTACATATATGCTCATATTCACATAATGAAATGCTGCGTGCTCAATGTTTCGTGAAATGTACTTATGGCCATAGTAAAAATAGAAACAGAGCTTCATTCATTCATATATGCTGCACATAATCTAGTAACACAAGGAGTGTTTTACATATGATTATCGGCTCTAAACCCCACTCTTTCTCACTTCCTCTTGCAATAACCCTGACTTTGAAACTTCCAAAAGAGAAGACTAATCAAGAAACTAATCCATGGAAGTTGTAGAGAAACTTACAAGGATCATTTTGATGTATAGAAACAAGGGGTAGAAGCTTACACTTTGATTTCTCCAAACATTTTCCTCTTCTTCTTCCTCCATGAATGAAGCCATTTGCTCCCTCTTTCCAGCTGAGAATGTTGTGCAAAATGGGCTGGTGGTGAAGGGAATATGTGCTTTATTAATTCTTGTATTATTGTAATGGAGGGTTAGGATTTCATCTTGGAATCTCATCGAAATCCAAGGGCTATTATTGATCCACACACTTGCCATTTTCTTTCTTCTCATTGGCTCTTAAAAAGGTGTAATGATGGCTAAATTTGTGATTTAAAAATCTGGTTACAATTTGGTTTCCTTAACCAAATTGGATCCCATTCGGTTACTTTTACCGATTGCACTTTTTACTGGTAAACTTAACTTTATTCCGGTAAATCTTTTTCTACTTTTCTGGAGATATTTTCTTCCTCATTAAATCTCCATATTTTCATCTTGAATATAAAAAATTCATTATCCCCAAAATACCCCTTGATTACCTCAAATTTTTACAGGATTATTTTATCCAATCCCAAATCCCTGAAATGTAGCAATCGGAGAGCAAAATTCTTTTAGGGCCTTGAAAAATACTATATTTTTCACTGATTCTCAAGCCCTTTTCCTTTTTCCAAAATTCCCTCTAGATATTTCAAAATAAATTTTTGAAATAATTATATTTCGAGGATTTTTTGGAATAAATTTTCGGGCCTTTTTCCCAATTTTTGGGAAAATCGTCTTAATTGTACACTGGATAATAATTTTATCAAATACTATATAATTCACTGGATTTTCCATATTTTTCTCTGAATTTTTGGAGGGCTACTTGTACCTTAAATAATTATTTTTCCCTTTTTTCCCTTCAAAATTATTAAATAAAAATCTAATTTGAATTTTGAAAATCCGTGTTTCGTTATTGAAATCCATAAGTAAAGATCTATCTATTGGGCATCTGTAAATTTTCTGATATTTTGGTCAACTGGTTGACTTTTGACTTTGACTTTGACTTTCCCATTATCAAATGACCAAAATGCCCTTCAACTTTCTCATAATTACCATTTTGCCCTTACTTTATCTACTTTTTCCAAATACCATTTTGCCCTTACTTTTGATACTCAAAGACCTTTATGCCTTTGGTCTTTTATTAAATGACATATGGGTCCCTTCCTATAAGGTTTCCTATCCTCATATTGCTTCTAGGGCAAATATACTTAATTTTCGAATTCACACATAATTCCGTGCCTGAACTTTCGGCCCTTAATCTTTCTTTCTTTTTGAGCTATCTACTTCTCGTCTCTAATTCATCATCTTAATCGTCAGATTAGCCTTTATTTCATTTAGCATAAAATTATGGATATTACATTTCTACCCTCCTTAAAAATAAATTTCATCCTCGAAATTTACCGATTCGAGTCATTGATTCTAGGCTTTTAGCTTTCCCCTTTTCTTTTGTTTCCCTGTTTACTTTCTCTGACATTAGCTCTTGCCAGAATACTTTATAATTAGGATCTTTTCTTTTAGCTGGGAAACAGGAAATTCCTAGTGGTTGCAACTCATATTTGAGGATAAGGCCAATCAATAACTATTTCTTCATCTTTAATCATTCTATATATCTCTTTAACAAGGCCCTTTTCTTCTTTTTTTTTAGCCTTGAAGACTGACTTAATCTTTATTGTTGGAGACACTTTCAAAAGCATTTGATCTCCAACTTTAACTTTAACAGTCGTCTTCCCTTATTGGCATAAATTAATTCTGATTTGTAACATCTTTTCGACTATATCTGCTTAGCCATTTCATCACTGTCTTAGAATCATGCCAATTTCTCTCTTTGCTAAAGTTTCTTGACCTTCACTATTTGACCATTACTGTTGGAAAAACAAAATCTCTGAGGCAATCTTACTTTTTGCCTAATTTTCAGTGGTCATTTATTCGGTCAGCCTCATACTTTGCTGACTTTTACTTTACTTTCTAGATCTCACATTATTTAACTATAGGCTTCGAGGTTAGCTTCACTTTTCAACTCTTGGAACTGGCCTCACACTTCTCATTCCATAAAAAAGAATGGTTCTTTTTAGTGAGCGTATCCAGCGGTAAGAAAATCCGAGAAAAGTTTTGTATAAAACATTTGTAATAATTTGCTAGGCCTAGAAAGCTCTTAACTTCGGTTACTATCCTAGGAAGATCTATCTCAGTACTACCTTTACTTGGCGTAGTCCACTGCGACCCATTCCTGAGAGATCACGTGCTCTAGGAATTTCTCTTCTCTTACTGTCATAGGCCAATTCTATCTTAGTACTGCCTTTTCTTGGCGTAGTCTGCAGTGACTCCTTCCTGAGTGATCACCTATCCTAGGAGTTTCACCTTTGATAATTAGAACTTACTGAGCTTAGCGTATAAATATTTTTCTTTCAAAGCAATTAATACAATTCTCAAATGCCTATTTTATATTCCTCTAAAGATCTGAAGTACACTATAATATCATCTATAAGAATACGACAAAATATTCCAAGTATTGCCGAAATACGTACTTCATATAGTTTATGAAAACTGCAAGGGAATTCATCAAATCAAATGGCATTCCTATAAACTCATAATATTTGCATCTAATAAGGAAAGCAACCTTAAAAATATTGTTAGTTCTAACTCAAAGATAGTGATAGCCTGATATAATATTTATCTTGGAAAATACTTTGTTCTTCTTTAACATCGGGTCTGTTCTTGGTACTAGATCTATAGTAAATTCCACCTCTCTCTCTCTGGAGGTAATCCGCTGATCTCTTCTTGAAAATGCTTCCTAGAAATCTCTGACTATCGAAATTTCACTAAGGGATTCTTTAACTTCAATCTCAACTGGGGAGAAAGTCCCATTGCACTTCTTGCAATTAATCAAGCTCAAAAGCCTCTCCGGCCCTTTATATTTGGCTAAAATCTTCATCTTCGAGGAGAAAGGTAATTCTGTAATTGACGGATATTCAATTCTGGGTTACACTCAGCAGAATCAATTTGCGACAATTGAATTTCTCGTAAACTATCTCCTCTTGACAAACTTTACAATTTAAACTTTGATATTTTGGTTGCCTTTATATCTCGCTTGAACCTCGGGATGATACTATCATAGTAGATCTTAATCCAGATGAAGTGTATCCGGAGTTTTTCTTCTTCTACAGGAAGCTCTCCCTTTGGTATCAGCATCTCTATCGGGCTTACGGGTTTAGGACATTCTGATCCAGTTAATATGCGTCTCTAGCCCATCTAGATATCTGCTAATCGAAACCCTCATCCATGCAGAGCAATATACTCACGGAGTCCTTTGATGTTAGCATCCAGAATGCGCTGAAGAGAAACAATCTTTATCAAATACTGAACCTTCATATCCTTATCCCCTGAATCTTCTGGCAGTTCTTGTGCTAGCTCCTTCTTTTTTTTCGAACACTTCATTTAAATTCTAAAATGATTCCATCATATTGGAACCAATCTCTAAAGGTTCCTTCTTATCATGTTATTCTAATCACATTCTTTCGTAAACTCATGAGTATGGAACATAAGCTATAGCTATTTAACATATATTCATAAGAGGCAACCAATAATAACACATCATTTGGCTAATGACATATCAATTTCATAAGCATATTGAATAATAGTGCACAATAATCAAATAACAATGCACAATTATTCCAAACTAATCCCAAAACCTTTGCTCTGATACCAAACAGTGTGATACTCCTTAATCTTTACCTTTAGCTTCAATAAATATCTATTTGGAAGCACCTTTAGGCCTTTAGTGGCTTAGAGTAACCAAAGAGTGAAAAATAAAATTTTCAAGTTTAGGGTTACTATTCACGTCACTATTTACAGATTTTTGGGCCAACTTTGAAAATTCATAACTAATTCTAGAAAACTCGAAATTGAGTGCTTCAAATTTCTACTTGAAGCTTATAAGTTCCTGTATAAAGAAAAAATACTCATTGAGTCATTAGCTTGTCCAACTGATACAGTTTACTGCATGAAAAATTACTGTTCATTTGTCAATTTTTCATTTTTCCAAGATTTTCAGTGATTTTCTTCAATTTTTGGAACATCATAACTTTCTGTAAAAAACTCCAAATCCATTGTTATTTGTCTTGTTTTAAACCTTACAATGCCAACTATTTTTCCGTAAAATTGCAGCTCAATTAGAGTTCATTTACCCTGTTTTGAAATAGGTCAAAATTAGGGGTTTGACCAACTTCACTTTAATAAAAAGTTAAACTTATCATTTTCAAACATCATCTTTTTGAAACCCTAACTTCTAATCCTTTCTTAATCATGTTTGATCATACTTTAGGAGTTTTTAGCTATCATATCTCAACCTTACATGTAGGGTCCACATTACATATTACATAACATAGAAAATTCTCAAAATGTCTACATAATCACAACATAATTCCATATACATAATCATGTCATATTCCTTGCTTTAAACTTCATAAACTTTCTCCTTAGATGCACTTGTACCTAAAATGGTTAATGGGGGAGGGTGAGATTCGAGGAATCCCAGTAGCAAACATTACAAGCAATGCATGTAGGATGAATGCTAGTGCATGATATGCTTGCCTTACATAGGCTCATGTTCACATAATGAATGGTGCGTGCTCAATGTTTCGTGAAATGTACTTATGGCCATAGTAAAAATAGAAATAGAGCTTCATTCATTCATACATGCTGCACATAATCTAGTAAAGCACTATAGCAAATCAATGCATAGCATAAACATCACACACATACAAGTAAGTTCACTACCTTTTAGATTTTGCCTCCTCCTTAAGTACCTTGATCTTCTAACCATAGCTTTTCCTTTGTCACTTTATGGCCCTAGGGAATTAATACCATAATTATAGCCACGAAAAGTGAATGCCCAATGGGCTACATTAGCCCTAAAGGCTTACTTTTACCCTTGGAGTTCCTACAAATTACATTTGGTTACTTTCTCTCTTAATTTCGCATGGTGACCAAAAGCTGTCAGCATGTTGACTAAACTTTGAAAAATCATAATTAATTCTATATAACTCCAATTGGGGTGGTTCAAATTCCTATGTGAAGATCTTTCAGTATAGTTTCATATAAAAATACTCCATTTTGGTCATCATAGACATATCATTCCCAGAATTTCGTCAAATACAAACTGTTCCAGATTTCATTCCAGAAACA
>JANTPZ010150057.1:10219-22986 GCA_025593235.1 Vachellia pachyceras
CAATGCATATGGCCATAGCATAATGTTACTCATAAACACATTCAACAATGTCATAAAGTCATGCACATCATTAGAATAATTTCTCAACATACTAAGTAAGGTTAGAAATCTTTGCTACCTTTTATCTTTACTTTCTCCTTAACTTTGTAATTTCCTTGAGCACTTGAAAATTCACCCACTTGAACCAAATCTTTGCCTACATAATGGATAATATAATGACATTATTAGAGTCATTAAAAGTGAATGCCCAATGGGCCACATTAGCCCTAAAGGCTTACTTTTACACTTGGAGTTCTTACAAATTACATTTGGTTACTTTCTCTCTTAATTTCGCATGGTAACCAAAAGCTGTCTGCATGACTAAACTTTGAAAAATCATAATTAATTCTATATAACTCCAATTGGGGTGGTTCAAATTCCTATGTGAAGCTCTTTCAGTGTAGTTTCATGTAAAAATACTCCATTTTGGTCATCATAGACATATCATTCCCAGAATTTCGTCAAATACAAACTGTTCCAGATTTCATTCCAGAAACAGGACACAATTTCAAAAATTTATATCTCCTAATACACAAATCCAATTAACCCATATGACCTATCAAATTGAAGCTTGATAAGTCTACTCTAATTATGGAAAGTTTCATGGTCATTGGACAAAATTGGACCACACAAAATCACGTTAAAATTACACTGCTTCCAGAAAACGAATTTCACAGCCCTTACTCTTTAACTTCCAAAAATTCCAATTTCATATACAAGCATCTAAAAATCATGAAAACTTGTATACCTACCCAAAAACTCATTTTGGATCCATTGGAAGTATCAAAATCATCAAAAGAATTCATTTTCATCAGTTTTCAGTCAGACCGAAATAGTGCACACATATTCAACAATATGAATTTTTCAACTTCCATCACTTCTACCACTTGATTCATGTTTCCAAACTCTCATTCATGCATAGGAAAACATGATTTTTGCTCTCCTATGCCAAGTGAAAAATTGGGCAGCATAACCCCTAGGGTTTCATCATCCCTAAATTTACAACAACAACCAAACAACAACAAACTATACACCAACATACTCCTTACAACACAAGGAGTGTTTTACATATGATTATTGGCTCTAAACCCCACTCTTTCCCACTTCCTCTTGCAAGAACCCTAACTTTGAAACTTCCAAAAGAGAAGACTAATCAAGAAACTAATCCATGGAAGTTGTAGAGAAACTCGCAAGGATCATTTTGATGTATAGAAACAAGGGGTAGAAGCTTACACTTTGATTTCTCCAAGCTTTTTCCTCTTCTTCCTCCTCCATGAATGACGCCATTTGCTCCCTCTTTCCAGCTGAGAATGTCGTGCAAAATGGGCTGGAGGTGAAGGGAATATGTGCTTTTATTAATTCATGTATTATTGTAATGGAAGGTTAGGATTTCATCTTGGAATCTCATCTAAATCCAAGGGCTATTATTGATCCACACACTTGCCATTTTCTTTCTTCTCATTGGCTCTTAAAAAGGTGTAATGATGGATAAATTTGTGATTTAAAAATATGGTTACAATCTGGTTTCCTTAACCAAATTGAATCCCATTCGGTTATTTTTACCGATTGCAATTTTTACCGGTAAACTTAACTTTATTCCCGTAAATCTTTTTCTACTTTTCTGGAGATATTTTCTTCCTCATTAAATCTCCATATTTTCATCTTGAATATAACAAATTCATTATGCCCAAAATACCCCTTGATTACCTCAAATTTTTAATGGATTTTTTTATCCTGTCCAACATCCCTGAAACTATGCAATCGGAGAGCAAAATTCTTTTAGGGCCTTGAAAAATACTATATTTTTCACTGATTCTCGAGCCCTTTTCCTTTTTCCAAAATGCCCTCTAGATATTTCAAAATAAATTTTTGAAATAATTATATTTCGGGGATTTTTGGGTCTTTTTAAGGCCTTTTTCCCAATTTTTGGGAAAATCATCTTAATCGTACACTGGATAATACTTTTATCAAATACTATATAATTCATTTGATTTCTCATATTTTTCTTTGAATTTTTGGAGGGCTCCTTGTTCCTTAAAAATTATTTTTCCCTTTTTTCGCCCTTCAAAATTATATAAATAAAAATCTAATTTGAATTTGGAAAATCCGTGTTTCGTCTTTGAAATCCATAAGTAGAGATCTATCTATTGGACATCTGTAAATTTTTTGATATTTTGGTCAACTAGTTGACTTTTGACTTTGACTTTTCCATTGTCAAATGACCAAAATGCCCTTCAACTTTCTCATAATTACCATTTTGCCCTTACTTTTGATACTCAAAGACCTTTATGCCTTTGGTCTTTTATTAAATGACATATGGGTCCCTTCCTATAAGGTTTCCCATCCTCATATTGCTTCTAGGGAAAATATACTTAATTTTGGAATTCACACGGAACTCCGTGCCTGAACTTTCGGCCCTTAATCTTTCTTTCTTTTTGAGCTATCTACTTCTCGTCTCTAATTCATCATCTTAATTGTCATATTAGCCATTATTTCATTTAGCACAAAACTATGGATATTACAGTTGGAATAGGGATCTCATTTCTGGGTTGGTCTTCCTTGATATATTATGACTTCAGTTACCATTCTAGGTTGATTCCATCTTAGTATTGCCTCTACTTTGGCATGGTCTACTGCGCTCCCTTTCTGAAATATCACATACCCTAAAAATTTAACTTCAGGTAACTAGAATTCGCACTTACTGAGCTTAGCATACAAATGTTTTTCTTTTAAAACAGTTAATACGATTCTTGTAACACACCTTAACTAACACCCTTAGCTTCATTTTATATCATTTTGGAACCATTATTGGGCCTTGAATAGCTTATAAAGTCAAAAGAAATAATTGATCAAGTTAGAAGCAAGCTGGCTAATTGGAAGGCTAATTGTTTATCTTTAGCAGGTAGGGTGACTTTGGCTAAATCTGTGTTGAGTTCTATTCCTCTATATCCGATGCAAGTGTCCCGCATCCCTCTTAGCATCTGTAATGAAGTTGAGAAAATCCAGAGGCATTTCATTTGGGGAGATGATTCAAAACGTAAATATCATCCAGTTAGTTGGAGTAGGATCTCTCTCCCAAAGTCACATGGTGGGCTTGGTTTCAAGAAAATTTCCTCTCTTAATAGAGCTTGCGGAGCAACTAGCTTGGAGACTCATCTCAGGTGCAAAATGTTTGTGGGTTGATGTTCTGCAAAAATAAATATATGTACCAGAGAGAGGAAGATTTTCTTACTTATCATGCAGGAGATTCTCGTCTTTGGAGCTTTATTTGTCAGCAAAAGGAAATTATTACTAGTGGAACTTGATGGCAAATTAGGAATGGACAATATGTTCATTTCTTTGACGATTGTTGGCTAGCACCAGGTTTAAAACTTAAGGATGTCTCCTTAAGATCCTTATCAGCGGGATAATCTCAAAGCAAAGTTGTTGACTGGGCTATTTCTGGGAATTGGGATTTCACAAGGTTAAATGGTTTGATCCCTCAGGATGTGATCCAAAGATTGATATCAGTATTACCTCCAATGACCTCTACTGGTAATGATGTTATGATGTGGGGTGAGACTAAGAATGGTATCTTCTCTATTAAGAGTGCTTATTATCTTGTGGAAAAATGTCCTTCATCCTTTTATAACCCTGTCTATAAACTAATCTTGAAATGGGGTGGAATTAATAGAATTCATTTCTTTATCTGGTTAACTTTTCATGATAAGTTACCTACTTATAAGTGGAGGAACAAATGGTCTTCTTGCTCTCCCCTTTGCAACTGTTGTCAATCCTACATTGAGGATTCTTTACATATCCTTCTTGATTGTGCATATGCTAAAGACGTTTGGAAGGGCCACATAAAGAGAAGATATTATTCTCTTTTCTTTTCATCTTCTCTTGCTGATTGGATTCATATGAATTTAAAGTTAAACCTTAATGGTGATGCTCATGGGAGTTGGAATCTGTTATGGGGAGTCACTATATGGAAGTTGTGGAATTGGAGGAATAAATACATCTTTCAACCTTACTTCCAAAAATCTGATGAT
The DNA here is from genome assembly GCA_025593235.1 of Vachellia pachyceras. Lineage (NCBI taxonomy): Eukaryota > Viridiplantae > Streptophyta > Magnoliopsida > Fabales > Fabaceae > Vachellia > Vachellia pachyceras. Next base: position 14,290 of record JANTPZ010150057.1, read on the forward strand.
CCTTGGAAGAATATTTTTAATTCTTATAAGCTTTTCATTCATACTCCTAATGTAAATGGGGACAGTGGTGCTCAATCTCCTAATCTTTAGACCAAGCCACCTTTTGGTTGGGTTAAGTTAAATGTAGATGGGGTTGTCTCCCTCTCATCTCAAAAAGCTGGTTGTGGAGGTGCTATTAGGGATCATGTTAGCAAATGGATTTTTGAATTCTCTTATATGATAGGAGTTTGCTCTCCCCAAGAGGCTGAACAATGGGCAATCTATAAAGGGCTCACCTTTGCTTGGGACTTGGGTTTCAAAAATATTATCCTTGAGTCTAATGGAAAAGATCTAGTTACTACATTATTAGATAGCGACAGGAAGAAGGAAAATGATAGCCTCCTCCTCTCGAGAATTCTTGATATGCTGCAAAGAGAATGGAGACACAAAGTTGCACTGTTCATTTGGTAATTTTCCATTTTCCCAGGTTTTTCTGTGATTTTTCGCTAACTTTGAAACATCATAAATTTTCGTACAAAATTCAAAATCCAATGTTATTTTGCTTATTTTAAATCTTGTAATATGAACTATTTTTCCAGAAAAATTCAACTGATTTGGAGTTCATTTACTTTGTTTCACATCCTGCCAAAGTACAGGGTTTGACCAACTTTCTAACCACCTTTATCTTAAATTTACCATTTATTTTTCACATACTTATGCATGCCCACTTTTAGACTTCATTTGATCATAGTTATTCATGCATTTGGAAATAATTAAAGCAGGCTTCCACTACTCCTTAGCTATCATACTTGTAGGAGTTTAGTTTACATAATTACAGCAACATTTAAACATAATTTCAAACATCACACCTAACTTTAATACATAAAAGCATAACATTATGCCTTCTTGATTCATTAATCCCTTTGCTCTTACCCTTGCTTGAGCTTCCACCTAAAATGGTTAGTGGGGGATAATGAGATTTTTAGAAATCCCAATAGCAAAACTTTCCAACACACTTTATAAAATTGCATGGCAACTTTCAATGTAAGTGTGAATTCATAAAAGTGCAACATGTAACAATAAATGCATATGGACATAGCACACAAAAGCACATATTCACACTTTCAATCATCATAAATTTTCAATGCAAGTCATGCATAAATTCATACACCTTTCAAAGCAATTTAGCTTAAGGTTAGAGAGTTTTGCTACCTTTAGCTCTTAATCTTTCCCTTAACTTTGATGCTTTCTTGGTCACATGACAAATTAATTCCTTGCACCAAACTCATGCCTACATGATACACAACATCATGGCCATTAAGCATAAGCCATTTCAAGGCAAGAATCAATTAAAAACTCTATTAAACTTCCTCTTGAACTTTCTTGCTTCCTATAGGGCTTTAACTTGTCTTATGGATTTGTAATGCTTCCAAATTCCTTGGCTCACTTTACTCCTACACAATTTCTCATTTTAAATCCATTGGAAGCATTAAAAACATCAAAATCCAATTTCTTCCCACTGATCTTGGTCTGAACGAAAAACAGAACAAGTTGAAAAAATTGATTTTCAACTTCTTACTTCACATACTTACATACTCTTATTCCTAAACCAATTTCCATGCATTATCTCATTCAAAACATCACTTCCTTTCCAAATGAAAAATTGGACAGCATCTCCCCTTAGGGTTTCATGATTCCCAAAATTCATACAAGCTTCAAAACAACATAAAACACACACCAATCAACTGCTTAACTTGCCTATAGTTGTTTGGTACCAATTGTTTGATCTAAATCTCTCTCTTCCTCATTTTCTTACTCAAGAGCCATAATTTTTCAGCAGCCAAATCCACCAAGAATCATGAAAATAAACCCATAAGATTGAAGAGGAGAGGCTAGAGATCAAGAATATAGAAGATTTCAAGCCTTAAACCCAAGTTTACCTTGAATTTTGAGTGAATTCTTTCCTTTGTTCTTGAGTTATGAAAGAAGCCTCCTCTTCTCTCTCTTTTCCTTAGTTTTGCGTGAATAATGGATGAAGAGGATGAAGAAAATCTGATTTAATTCATGTGGAAATTGGTTAGAAGGCTAGGATTTGATCTAAAAACTTTAAGGTTGATCTAAGGGCTCATAACCTTCCACCACACTTGACACTTCCTTCCTTCTAATTGGTTGCCATAAAGTGGTAATTATTAAGGCTAAATATCTGGTTGGGCTTTGGTTACACTAACCAAACCAAATCCCATTCGGTTACTTCAACCGATTACGATTTTTATCGGTAAAAGTAATTTAATTCCAGTAAATCTTTTTCCACTTTTCTGGAGATGTTTTATTCCTCTTTTAATCTCAATAATTCATTTACTAATATGCAAAAATATTTTCCCAAAAATTCCCCTGAAATTCGTCTAAAAATAACAGGGTAATTTTATCCTGTCGAAAATCCCTGAAAAACGTATTTCTGACGGGCAATTAACTTTTAGGGCATTAAAAATTTCTATAATTTTCACTGATACTCTAGCCCTTTACCTTTCCTAAATTTTCCCTTCAGATTGACTGAAATTTTTTTGAACAAAATTATATTTTCAGGGTTTTCGGGCCTTTTTCCTTAAAATCAAGAAATTAGCCTCAATCGTATATTGGGCAATAATTTTATTAATTACCATAAAATTCACTTTATTTTCCTGTGCCCTAAACTCAAATGATTGAGGTCTCCTGGTGCCTTAAATAATTATTTTTGGCCAATTTACCTTCAAATTCTCTAAACAGAGATCAAGGCGTCATTTTAACAATCTGTCAAATCTCAGTTAAATAGTGAGTTTTGCTATATCATTTGGGCATTTGTGAATTTTTCTGATATTTTGTTCAACAGTTGACTTTTTGAATTTGACTTTGTCAAATGACCTAAAATGCCCTTACACTTTCTCTTATTTACCAAAATGCCCTTACACTGTATAACTTTTTGTAATTCCCATTTTGCCCTTAACATTTTCGCCCTTAATCTTTTGTGTAATGATCCTTGGGTCATTCCCAGGAGGTCATCCATCCTTACACTACTCCAAGGAGAGCAGCTTAACTACGAAGTTCTTGTAAAATTACTCTTGCTGAGCCAAGTCTGACTTTGGGTTATTTAGCCCATCAGCATCAACTTTTTCCATGCTTTCTATCTGTGGGCTCTAACTTGGCTTTTGACTACTGGCTTGGCCCTTTTCATCTAATGACCATATTGCCCTTGGTCTTTATACTTAAAGACATTTATGTCCCTGGCTTACATTCTTAGAAATTTCAAAGCCTTAGGACTAAATTGACCAGGGTCTCTTTGGTCAATTGACATCTTCTCTTTCTGTACTTTTATTTCTGGGGCCTAACTCATCTCATAACTATCAGTTTGGCCTCTATTTCAATTTATTTCTGTACTTTGATGGATGAAAGCTGGGATGATGGGATGATTGGAGCAGCGACAAATATGAATGGGTGAATAATGAATGAGGCTTCAGGCGTGAATGCTTGTGGAATTAATCTTTGTGGCCGCGCTCAAGTTCTTGGAAGCTTTTTCATGTATATATATAAGGTGAAAAGCTAATAATAATAATAATAATAATAATAATAATAATAATAAATATTATAATATAAAATAAAAACAAAATAAAATAAATATATTTATGAGTTTAGTCTTTGATTTGATGAGTATCTAAGATAATACATCATTTGATAGATTTGATATTTTAAACTCATAATCTTAGATTTTCTAATTCAAACTCAAAATCAGATTTACTAATTTAAATTTAGAACCTTTTAAAATTATGTTAATAAATATATTTAATTTGAATTTTTCTTTTGATCTCAATTTCTTCCAAGAATACCCTTTTTTGGCTTTAATTTCATATAATAATCATTAATCATAATTAATGTAATTAAACTCAATAAAAGCCCAATAATAGCATAAAATCCTCTAAATTGCTACAAATTCACTTAATAAAATATGATTACTTCAATCCCACTGATGCGTATCAGCTTACAAGGTTGGGTCAAAGAAGACAACAACAGCATACTAGTTACTGGTGACCACTAGGTAAACGAACTTTATACACTCTGCCCTTGACTTGTCAATGAACTTATCAAAAGGCAACAAAAATATCAATTCTTCAACAATGAATTTATCCTATAAAACTCTATAGCCCTTGACTTGTACTTTTCTTGACACAAGCATTATTATAAGCCAACCATCATAGTGTGTATTATCTTCATAAGTTAAATCTAATTTCCATTTTTTATAACAGTGAGTCATTTAAAATGAAATTCATGCACCTATAACTTAGTATGAATTCTTGCAATATGATAATGATTAAAACAACAGCAGCAACAATACTAATTCATGTATAAAGCAGAAGACATTGAATGAGTAATAATAGTGACTTGTTTGGTTGTTGTGGTGAATAAGGTGGTGTCTCTGCTCCAACTTTACCCAAGCCTGAAAGCCACAATGAAAAACTTATATCTATAAGGTGGTGAATAATAGAAAAAACATTTGATAACCATTAAAAAAAATTCTATATCTATATATGAATATGTCATCAATCTCTTTAAAGAAACACATTTGAGACTAGAAATTTAAAAGATTTAATTACCAAAACTACAAGTTTATTTGAGCCATTAAATGCAAACTTAGCATAATAAAGATGTAATGTGTAAAAGGAATCCTAAATTAAGACTTTTAGCTTCACTCCTTCCTTTGAATTTCATTTCATAACAAATTTCAGCATTCCCCTAAATGAAAAAAAGAAAAATGTGCTTCCATGTTGTTGATGAATGATACCACTAACAGTGCATAAATTTGATTTTTGGACTTCCACAGTGATTTTTTTGTCCCTCACCGTAAAGCAAATCAATAACAGATAATCCCATAACTGATAACAAGGATCAATAGGTCAGAATCTTAGTGGAAAGTGTTCACTCTGATGACAATCAAAATACATGGAAAAAAATCAAGTGCTATCATCATAAAACCAAAAGTTCTGAGAAATAATATCCATCTTTAATTGGAAAGTTATGAAAAGAAATAACACAAAACAAGGGTGATGAATGTCTGCAATCTGCTTCTTACATTTTTATTCTTTTAATTTTGGCAGAGTAACTGCAACTTACGCTGATCATTCACCGTCTCTGAGTTAGTTGATGTAAAAGGTATTCCCTTAAGAGCATCATTCTGATAATTAGTGCTTACTAAAAGGTATTCCATCAAGAAAATGCTTGATGTTTATAATAATTCTTCTCTTTAACGTCTTGCCACCTAACATATTTAATTAACATAGCTTTCTCCTATCCTCTCTTCTCTTCTATTTTATCTAAAATGTTTTCATTCCTATGTTTGGATGAAAGAAGAAAAGAGAAAGGAATAGGAGGAATTAAGGGAATACTAGGGATGAAAATAAAACATCCAAAAACAAACAGGGTTTACTATCTTGATACTCTCCCAGCATTGTTCCATCTCCAATTTTCTTCGCATCCAAACATGAGGTTGGGCAAGCATGGGGACTATATGCCACACAAAAAAAGAGCACTAAAAAGTGAAGATTATTATATTTATATTGGGGTTCTCATTTTGTAAGGCAATCATCATCCTTTTGTACGAAAAAAATAGGTGAAAACATTTCTGGATCTGATAAATGGTTATTAAATGCTTTTTCGAGCGTTGTTGCAATTATTGAGAGAGGTAGTCTGTGACACTCCTTAATCTTTACCTTTAGCTTCATTAAATATCTATTTGGAAGCACCTTTAGGCCTTTAGTGACTTAGAGTAACCAAAGAGTGAAAAATAAAATTTTCAAGTTTAAGGTTACTATTCACGTCACTATTCACAGATTTTTGGACCAACTTTGAAAAGTCATAACTAATTCTAAAAAAATCAAAATTGAGTGCTTCCAATTTCTACTTGAAGATTATAAGTTTCTCTATAAAGGAAAAATACTCATTGAGTCATTAGCTTGTCCAATTGATACAGTTTACTGCATGAAAAAGTACTGTTCATTTGACAATTTTTCATTTTTCCAAGATTTTCAGTGATTTTCTTCAATCTTTGGAACATCATAACATTCTGTACAAAATTCCGAATTCATTGTTCTTTTGCTTGTTTTAAACATTACAATTCCAACTATTGTTCTGTACAATTTCAGCTGAATTGGAGTTCATTTACCCTATTTTGAAGCAGGTCAAAATTCGGGGTTTGACCAACTTCACTTTGATAAAAACCAAACTTTTCTTTTCAAACTTCATCTTTTTGAAACCCTAACTCCTAATCCTTTTTTAATCATATTTGATCATTCATTTAGGATTTCTTGGCTATCATATATCATCCATACATGCATAGGTTTCACATCACATATTACATAATCATGCTCATAACAAACTCCTTGCTTTAACTTCATAAACTTTCTCCTTACTCTTGAATGCACTTGTACCTAGAAATGGTTAATGGGGGAGGGTAAGATTCGAGGAATCCCAATAGCAAATATTACAAGCAATGCATGTAGGATGAATGCTAGTGCATGATATGCTTGCCTTACATAGGCTCATATTCGTGAGATGTACTTATGGCCATAGTAAAAATAAAAACAGAGCTTTATTCATTCATACATGCTTCACATAATATAGTAAAGCACAATAGCAAATCAATGCACAACATAAACATCACACACATACAAGTAAGTAAGTTCACTACCTTTTAGATTTTGCCTCCTCCTTAAGTACCTTGATCATCTAACCATAGCTTTTCCTTTGTCACTTTATGGCCCTAGGGAATTAATAGCATACATTAGAGCCAAGAAAAGTGAATTCCCAATGGGCCACATTAGCCCTAAAGGCTTACTTTTACCCTTGGAGTTCCTACAAATTACATTTGGTTGCTTTCTCTCTTAATTTCGCATGGTAACCAAAAGCTGTCAGCATGTTGACTAAACTTTGAAAAATCATAATTAATTCTATATAACTCCAATTGGGGTGGTTCAAATTTCTATCTGAATATCCTTCAGTATAGTTTCATATAAATATACTCAATTTTGGTCATCACAGCCATATCATTCCCATAATTTCTTCAAATACAAACTGTTCCAGATTTCATTCCAGAAACAGGACAAAATTTCAAAAATTCATATCTCCTGTTACACAAGTCCAATTAACCCATATGACCTATCAAATTGAAGCTTGATAAGTTTACTTTAATTTTGGAAAATTTCATGGTCATTGGACAACATTTGACTACACAAAATCATGTTACAATTACACTGCCTCCAGAAAACGAATTTCACAGCCCTTACTCTTTAACTTCCAAAAATTCCAAATTCATATACAAGCATCTAAAAATCATGAACACTTGCATACCTATACAATTTTGCCTTATAAAACCAATGGAATCATTAAAATTACCAAATTCTCATCCCTTCATGACGTCCTGTTCAGACCAGAAAATCAGGGTTCTTGAGAAAGGTTTGTCAATTTCTTGCTTTCTCTTGCTTAATCACTTCCTTACTATTTCTAATAGAATGATTAGCTATTTAAGCACTAGATGAATATGATTTAGGGTAAATTTTGGCAGCACCTCCTCTAGAGTTTCATCATCCCAAAAATTACAAAATCATCAAGCAAAAGCCAAACAATCACAAGCTATACATCAATCTACTCCTTATCATGCAAGGAGTAGTTTCCACCCATTAAACCTTGCTAAATCCCTCTCTTTCTCACTTTCTCTTGCAAGAACCCTAACTTTGAAACTTTCAAAAGAGAGACCAAATCAGATTTTCAAACCATGGAAGAGGAAGAGGAAGTTGCAAGGAAGAGATTGATATATAGATTGTGATACCATCTTCACTTACCTTGATTTTCTCTTGAGTTTTTCTCTTCTTTCTCCTAAGCAAATGGTGTCTCCTCCTTCTCCAAAATCTGCTGGTTTGAGTCGTGAATAATGGGGCTGAAATGGAGGGAATTTTGCTGTTTTATTAATTCATGCTTTAATGGGATGAAAGGCTAAGATTTCATCTTGAGAGTTAATCTCAATCTAAGGGCTATAATTGAGCCACACACTTGCCATTTGCTTTCTTCTCATTGGCTCTTCAAAAGTAATCATAATGGCTGTAATTTTGCTGGTTAAAAAAATCTGTTTGGCCTTTGGTTACACTAACCAATCTGGATCCCATTCGGTTACTTTTACCGATTACACTTTTTACCGGTAAACTTAACTTCATTCCGGTAAATCTTTTTCTACTTTTCTAGAGATATTTTCTTTCTCATTTAATCTCCATAATTTCATCTTGAATATAACAAAATTATTATTCCCAAAATACCCTTTACTTTTCTCAAATTTTACTGGATTAATTTATCCTGTCCAAAATCCGTGTTTGGAAATTGGGTAATTTACAGGATTAATTTTTACCCTTCAAAATTCCGTAAACGGAAATTGGGTTCGAATTTGGAAAATCCGTGTTTCGCCATTGCAACCGGTAAGTAGAGATCTATCTATTGGGCATCTGTAAATTTTTCTGATATTTTGGTCAACTGGTTGAATTTTTGACATTGACTTTGACTTTTCTTTTGTCAAATGACCAAAATACCCTTAAACTTTCTCATAATTACCATTTTGCCCTTACTTTCTCTACTTTTTCAAAATTTATTATTTTGCCCTTACTTTTGATACTAAAAGACTAGATACATCAATGTTTGACCACCCTAATA
>JANTPZ010150060.1:0-65142 GCA_025593235.1 Vachellia pachyceras
AAAAGTGGGTAGGAAAGAGGAAAGTAAGAAAGAGAAAGAGAGAAAAGGTAAGAAAGAGAAAAGAGAAAAAAAGTAGTAAAAAGAGAGTATGAAAAAGAAAACCTAGATTTGAATCCTAGGTTTTGAAACCAAACGAGCCCCAAGCCTTTTGATCTCCCAAAATGAATGTCATGTTAAATGACATATTGATATTTTAAATCAACATGTTATGAAAAAATGAGAAGTACAGTAAACCAGAAGTTTACTGATTAAAACAAATTTATTGTTGGCATGACTTGTTTGATCATCCGAGTCATATATAAGATGCAATATAATGTCAAAGATTGTATATTGACATTTATTGAAGAGCCAGAAGATTCTTCATGAATAGCCATCACATTATATATAATTCAAAGGTTATCATGTGATGCTTGTTCTCAATAGAATATGGATCATGAGAAAATCATTGGTTATGATTTGAAATGGATCTTTACATTTTTGGAAATATATTTACAGATATGGGCCCATTCGAAAAGCATGTAAACCATACAAGTATTCAATAAGTTTGATAGATGCATCTATAATATGGTTACATGTATGATGATTGGTAACTTGCAACCTGAAGTTTGCAAGATTATTTGAATAAGATCATTATGTTCATTTGTGCACAATTTTCGGATTATACGATCCATAATAATTTACTAAAGCCTCCATATATAGCTTGATCAATACTTATGAGAACAAGATTATTATTTCAGTGTTGGTATATCTGACTTGATATATTGCATCACTTATACATATTAAGCCAACAAAATTCTCCCAGTGAAATTAGCTTTTGGTCAGGAGCCAGATATTTTCATTTTAAAAGTTTGAATGTGCTAACGTTTTCTGATTGATCCACCACAATGCACATAGATGGAAAGTTGAGATAAATGTTGGGCAAGATTCTCCTCCTTATTTGTCTCTAAATGAAACAAATTATGTTTCTAAAAGAGAAAATGGGTTTATGAGGCTTGTACTGCATTGTTAGTTGATTATCATTTGAAAAAGTTTTTCCAGGGGGAGAAATTAAATGGCTGGAAATGAAAACATATTGAATGCATTATTACTGTCAAATATAGATCCTCAAATAAAATAGTATGAACCAGAAGTTCATCGAATATTGCATTCATGAGATATTGTAAAAGTATCTGCCAGATCTAGTTACTGACCTAAATGAGAATTACTAATTCTCATATTCCAGCTAAAAATGCTCCAATCAGTATAAATGAAAATGAGACATGCCTGAAGCATGATAAACAATTGGTTCCAAACATACTTTGGATAAAGAGGAGCATATAATTAAGATGATCATATTGAGGAGGGTGGCACTCTAGAAGAGGCCAAGACATAACTAGTTATAAAACCTCAAGAGAGGTTCAGGTACCTGAAAACTAATATTGAGATTTTGGTGAGTTATGTCACAATGAGAAAAATGGAACCGAAAAAGGATAAAGTTATCGACAACAAGTTTAATAATAATATCATGTGATCAAATGAGGATCGTATATATGAATTTGTCATAAAAGGTTGACAAAATAGTAATTGGCCAACAGAAAAGAAAAAAGAAAAAAGATGCAATAAAATATGATTGCATCATTTCGAAATGTGAATTATGGACCAATAGTCCAATGAAATATAAAGATGTTATGAGACATATGATCATTTATGTGAAAATACAAGTTTTCACAATGGTATGATGATTATGATGTATAAGATATATTATTTTGTGGTGGACGAAAAATAATTTTTAGTTCGGAAGGATATGAACACAAAATATGCCTATATTGGATATTATTGTAGTCTTAACATATGGCTCAATGTATGTGAAATTTACGTGAAAATCCTTGAAGGATCTAACATGTTAGAAACATGTTTAAGAAAATAATGATATTAAAAAATAGTATATGTTGCATCTTATTTTGAAAATCATGACTTTTACTTTGATATTTTGGTTACAAAATTTAATGTAATAGAATAGAAGTTCCTTATGATCTATTCCATATTATTTTACATGATTCATTGATATTCATGTTATATATTATGAAAATTAGATTTCTGCAGGTATACAAATGGATAGTGACACTGAGATTTGATGCAATGATTTAGCGTTTCCAGGAGAGATACTGGAGACTTGTTTAATATGCTTAAAAGATATTACATGTTGACAATGTGTCATGCAAAATTCAATCAAAAGGAAGATATGCTTTGAAAGGAATTAGAGATTATTTGTTTGACAAGAATTCAGTATACTCTATCGAGGTAAAAAGATAAAGGTGATGTTGTTATCAGGGGGAGTAAAAATGATGATGTTATCATAAGAAGGAGTAAAAGTGATACCATTTCTAGGGGGAGAAGATCTTGCTGAACTCTTTTTTCCTTAACCAAGGTTTTATCCCACTGGGTTTTCCTGGTAAAGTTTTTAACGAGGCAGCTTTAATATATGTTATGTACTCTTTTTCCTTCACTGGATTTTTGTCCCATTGGATTTTTCCTAGTAAGGTTTTAACGAGGCACAACATTTGTTTATAGACATCTAAGGGGGAGTGTTATGAAATTATATAAATGTGGATGTCTATAAAGTTCTTTGGATTCCTCTTAGGATTCTCTTCCTCTCATTACCAAATCCTATAACCTCCTACCCTTATTATTCCCCATGCTTAATGTCACATTCTTATAACCTCCCATGCCTTTATGTATATCATAATGTGGATTAATCCTTGTGTTTATGGCATTGTGACTCTTGGAAGGATTAGGTGCCTATAAATAGAGTTACAATACAAAGGTTTGGTTGTACTTGGAATCATATGTGAATGAGAAATGCTCTCTTACTCTCTTCCATAATCTCTTGTCTCATCTTATTTCCTATGCTCTCATTTTAGTTTTATAACACTAGACACGTTTTATCATTTTAATTAGAGGTTGTAATATATGTTGAACAGTCCAACCCGTAGCGGGTTGGTTTGTGAAAAACAGTCCATTTGATGTAGGTTTTTCATTGATAATTTGATTTGTAGTTTATATTTAATTTGAATTCACTCTTATAAAGTGTATTATATATGTTTAAAATGTATTGTAAAATTTGAAGCAGTTATTTTATGTTCAAGTTATGATGTATTTTTATAAATTAAATTTATTAAAAATGATATTTCATTTTAGGTATTGAAAAAATAAAAATATTTCATTTCCAAATTAAAAAATATTATGAGTAAAAAATATGAAAAAATGAAAAAAAAAGGTGGCGAGCTGCGGGCAAGCTGGGTGCGGGTATTTGAGCCTGCTTGTGGCGCCCATATTACCACCTCTAGTTTTAATTTTAAATATATTCTTGGAAAAATACTTTACTGTCCTTTTATAGTGATTTTGTGGCTAAGGTTATGGGGACAAATTCTCTCAGGTGATAGTTCAACATTATCTGAATAATTTGTTTGATTTTTATCCTTTAAATATCTTGCATTTTTTCAATAAAATAAGATATCTAGGTTATTCTACAGTAATTTTTGTTTTGTTAATTATCTAAATTTTAAGATTGGGGTTATTATTTGAATTTGAGTTGTTACTTTATTATTATTACTTGTTATGAAATTTAAGGAAAAGAAGATAAGAGAATGAGAGAAAATCATAGAGCAAGAGAAAAATGCTCTTATTCATTATACAGAGTGTATCTGTTACATGCCCTGTATTTATAGACATAGCTTTATAATATCAGGGTAAATAATTACATAAAATAATAAAGGGATATAAAAGATAATGGAGGATTATATAGATATGGATATTCACGTAATAATATTCATAACAGTTTTAGTGTTGAGATACAATTTTAGCAATGGAATTTTTCACCATAAATGTCTAGCACAATTAAATTTTGAATGACGCAAAAGTAGGAACATTTTTTTAAATAATATAATTTTATCAACTCCCTTAAATTGGCCCAAATATCCGTCTATTTATTTTATGTGGCACTCATTTGCTATCTCTCCAGCTTTATAATAGACTTTTAGATTAATTTAACATAATTACTAAAATTAGAACAATTTAAAAGATTACATATACTTTTGCACCATTTGAAATTTAATTGTGTCATATGTTAATGACGAAAACTTCATCAGTAAAATTATATCTTAAGTTACCAATGGACGCTTGGTAGAGTTGACAAGGGCTACTACTAGCATTCCTCAGGGCGAGGGTTTGAACCCTGGGGAGTAACAGACGCGCTAATTAACGCAACCTCAAAGAGGTTATCCCATCGGTACCTTGCTACCACCATAAGGTCTCCTCATGGGGAGTCCAGATTAGTCTGGGGTGGGCAATGAACCCAGGATACCGAATGGTTTATACCCAAAAAAAAATTATATCTTAACTTGCATTTTTAATTATCTCCAACATCATAAATACCCGTAGCTTTCCTCATTTGAATTCAAATTTAATTAGTGAATAAAGCTTTCCTAGTTTTTTGAAACCCCTTCCCCTTTTTCTCTCCATCTCTCCTCTTTCTCTGTTATTAGTGAAATAGATTATCCATGCTCTACTTCACTAGTAGCCTTTGTCTTGTTGGGCGATCACGATGCCTAAAAACTCCAACGTCCGGATAAGGGCTGATTTTATCTTCTGCGGGATATCTCATTGCGATTTCATGAAAGATCTGTGATGGAACGACTTGATTCATCTTCTTTATCTCTTCGTCTTCCACCCCCCAAAAGAACCACACATTTATAATCCACATGTCTTCAACAGCCCTTGTTTTTTTAATTACAAAAAGTTTTGGTGAGTTGGGTACAACAGCTCACAAAGATTATAGTATATCCCCGACTCAAAGAGCATTTATAAATATAATTATAAATTGTTCACCAATAAATTCTCATACCAATAGCAAGATTCAAACTTAACATTGTGAGTTATGAGAAAAATTAGCATTTGATCATTCAGTAGCCCTCTAATTATACTGCAAACTTGTAGTACGAAGTTATAAAGTAAGGCCACAGTTAAAAAGTAAAAAGAGATTGTAAAGAGGAGATGTATCTCATATGAAAGAAGCTTTGTGGTATATAAAACACTGAGTTAACACTAGAGACTCTGAAAATGCTTTCAAGCTTCCATTCTTCTCTATCCCGATTACAACACAGTGGCCTCCTATTTATAATGGGGGATGGCTAGACAATGAAGTAATACCTCTTAAAGAGAGGTTACAGGAGTTACAAACACTAATGGAGAATTATTATTGAAAATGAAACTAATTCTTCATGACCATAATGGTGCCATTCATTTTTCCGTTTCATCCTCCCTGAGTTGGACGGGACTCGCCCTTGAGTCAAATTAAGCATTATTATCAAGATAGGGGGATAAATCAGCAACATCAAAGGTGGTAGACACACCATATGCACCTAGTAGCTCAACCTTTTAGGCGTTGTTGTTGATCTTTTGCACAATCTTGAATAGACCGTCAGCTCGACGAGACAACTTGGCGTTAGGTTGTTTAGGAAAGCGTTCTTTCCTTAGATGGATCTAAACCAAGTCTCTCACATTAAAGATCCGCTATTTCTGGTGCTTGTCTCGTTGGGTCTTGCTTGTTGAATTCGGCTTCTGACTTCTTTCACGAGCTTGTCCACGCAACTTCTACTTAGTCCTTTCATTTGCCTCAGCACTATTCTGGGCTTTAGCTTTCACCACTTTGTGTTCCTCCTTCGTCATCAAGGTCACCTACGGCTTAGCTTCCCCTGAGGCTTTGCTAAACTGACTGGGTGATAGGGGCACTAACTTGATCTTGGCACCGTCTTTAATGAAGGAGTATGTGTTTGCACGTCCATCATACTGAGCATGGCAATCATATTTCCATGCTTCTATGGGCACAACATCATACAAAACTTTATCACAATATCTGTTCCCAATGGAGAAAGTAACCAAGCATTGTTTAGAAACGTTTACCTCACTTCCAGTGGTGAGCCAATGAAGCCTGTAAGGATGCAGATGTCATATGTTGGGAGCTTCAATTTTCGCACCATGTAGTTGGACACTACATTTTCACAGCTTCCACTGTCAATGATGACATTACAAACTTTACCTTGGGTAGTGCAACAGGTGTGAAAAACGTTACGTCGTAACCAAGGCTCTTCTATAACTGCAACTACATGCAGACTTCGCCTAATCACCAAAGCCTCACCCTGATCTGCGGGTGTAATCTCCTCATCATATATTGGCTCGGTTTCAAAAGCAACAGTCTGCTTCTCCTTGTCATCATTTGCAGGCACATCTTACATTTGTCCGTCCCTAATGGTGAAAACCATCCGGTTCGGACAATCTGCAGCAATATAGCCTAATCCCTGGCATTTGAAGCATTTGATTATCTTGGAGCTAGAATCCTTGGCTGTGTAAGGCTTGTGTGTAGTGCTCGGCTGCGGTTTGTCTCGATACTACTTCTCAACTCGAATAGATAGTCGAATCATATCATCCAATATCCAATATTGTTGAAGTTGAACTGGACGACTGATATCAGTATTTAAACCTGCAAGGTAACGAGCTATTGTTTGCTTTTCTTTCTCCTGAATATCACACTTCATCATAAGATGCTTAAACTCTCTGGTGTATTCTTCCACAGACAATGAACTCTATCAGAGATTATGCAACTGAATGAAATCATCCTGGTAGTAATGTTCTGGTACGAACTTCCTGGTGAGGTGGCGCCTCATTTTCTCCCATATCTCAATTTTGGACTTTCACTCATGGACCCGCTTCTGTTTAAGGTTCTCCCACCATATCGAGGTATGCTTTTTGAGTTTGAGGGCGACAATCTTGACTTTCTGCTTGTCCGGAATCTCTTTATACTCAAATATCTATTCAACAGTGTGAAGCCAATCCATAACCTCATCTAGCTGAAGCTTTCCTTCAAATTCACTTTATGTCATTATGGTGGAATCTATGTCTCTGTGTTCGGTGGCTCTCAATCGATGATGAACTATCGCTACCTACCTCACCTTTAGGGGCTTCTTTGTGTCCTTCCAGTAAAGCTCATTGCAGCTCTACAGTAGCTTCCAACTACTATATCCAGCGTCTCAACTCATTCATCTCCATCTCGTGCACAATTCTGCTTCGTGGAGGTATTTTGAGGCCTAGACTGCAAGCTTAGGGGGTGGGGAAGGAATAGAACTTTCTAAGAGGATAAGGTAAAAGTGGTAATTATAAGTAGTTTGGAGTTTTAGCTAAAAGGGGTTTTTGAAAAGTTCAGGGCTTAATTTGTAGATATGGGAGTACTAGGGGTAAAAATGGAATTTAGGGAAATTTAGGGGTGAAACTATATTTTCAAAAAGTATAGGGGCTAAAAATGTAATTTAAGGAAAGTTAGGGGGTGAAAGTGCAATTTTGGAAAGTTCATGGGCAAAATGCAATTTTGGAAAGTATATGGGCATAAATGTAATTATTGAACAGTTTAGGGGTAAAAATGCAATTACTGAAAGTTTGGCTGACATTGACGTGGCAGACTGTGACACGTGTTAGGAGTGGATTAGGATGAGCTGGCGATGACTGGGCAGGCCTGTTGACGTGTCAGATGACGTTAGTGTCTTTCAACCTCCAGCGGGCGCGTGCGACTTGTGGAACAGCGGCCATGGCGCGTAGCTCTCAGGCGGTGGCATGTGACGGCGCGTGCGGTGTACTCTCGTTGAAGGAAAACTCTAGTCTAGGGGTTTCCGACCTTTTGAGCACGATGGTGATGTCTACTTGGCTGAAAAGTCACTGGAAGCAAAAGTTTCGAGACTGGTAGTGACCCTCTCCGGTTTGCTTCTCTGTAACTCCGCTTTCTGGACGTTTTCAGGCAACTCCCTCTCTCTAGAATCAGGCTCTGATACTGAAAATGGTATAAAAACCACTGAGAGCTCACACTGGAGACTCTGAAAATGCTTTCAAGCTTAAATTCTTCTCTGTCCCGATTACAACACAATGGCCTCCTATTTATAATGGGGGATGGCCAAACAATGAAGTAATACCTCTTAAAGGGAGGTTACGTGAGTTACAAACACTAATGGAGCATCATTATTGAAAATGAAACTGATTCTTCATGACCATAATGGTGCCATTCATTCTTCCGTTTCACTTTGTCCACTTGTGAACCTTTTGAAGAATCTTGGAATCATATAGCCCCATCACTTATTTCTCTTATTTTGCCAAACGATGATCTTGGACATACTTGCTTGTGTTCCCATGATTGAGTCTATTATTGAAACATATATCTAACTCAAATCATTGGCATTTTATATATACATATAAAAGTTACATTTATTTACTCGTGAGAAAAGAAAAGTTGCTTTCAGGCAAAAAAAAAGTTTTCAATAATAGTGCCCCATTATAGGGAAATCCTTTGTGGAGTTCGAATTCGAAATTTCGTACAAATTAAGTTTCATGGTGACAAACTACCATCATTGAGCGTATCCAAATCAAAGTAGTGAGAGAAGAGTAAGGAAAGTGAGAAGAATGTAAAGAGTATAAAGAGAAAAGTACAAAGAAGTGATGAGACAGATGGTCTAAGGAAAGAACAAGGTTGCTTATAACCTTTGCAATTGCTATTGATGCTAAAAGCCAACACTTTCACAGAGCATTTCTAATTTGTCTCTCCTTGATGCTGAAGCTATATCAGAATTTGTAATCCAAACATAAAGCGGCCCGAAGAAACAAAATAAGGAAGATGTTGGACTCTAAATTTCTCCATTATATGGTGACATGTTATTATGAGGTGAAACCTGAATTTGTAATGCTGTTTCCTCTTAAATTTTTTTTTTCAATATAAGATTATTACTACATCAGACAACTTTCACATTCGTCTTTCGACCTTTTCTACATTTATTTTTGTGAGAAACGTTAGAAGTAACCTTATTTCACGTCTGTTGGTAAATGGAAGAGATATTTGACTTTTCATACCTGTTTTCGAGGGAAACGAACATGAGACGTCAGAGATCTTATGTTTGTTTTTGCATAACAAATATCAGAAAGGGACGTAAATAACCCTTTTTGAAGTAGTGGATCAAAGACCAAGCATTAGTCATTATGCGAAAAACATGTGAATGAGGTGTAGTTGTAAGCAGCTTCTTAACATAAAGTAAAGCCAATTTTTCCAAGTGCAAGTTTCGCAACAATTCTCCTCTATATGATAATTTTATATTATTAATTAAATATATTTACTTGTCATTTAAAATACACTACTAGAAAAATGCGATTTAGCGACAGAAAAATCCATCACTAAATGACTAGTTTCCTTCAAAAAAATTTCATTTAGCGACAGAAAATATTAGCGACCCTCATTTTAGCGACGGAAAATAGTCATTTAGCGACGGATTTTCTGTCACTAAATCGCATTTTTCTAGTAGTGATAATATCTGCCTATTATGTGTGTATGAAGCAAATACATGACATGAGAAAGACTAGCTTAGCTTATTATGGTAGACAACCATGGATGTAATAAACGATTACAATTTGAAACGGAAAAAAAAACTCTATAAATCATATTAATTCTTCCACATAATAATAAGGCGGGTAAATGTGTAATTTTAAGAATGAAGTTATTGATCAAATCACTTAGCACAATTAAATTTTTAAGTTGTAAATTAATAAGAGTGCAAATTTAGCAACACAATTAACCATCCCTAACTCTATTAACCAGCTAGCATATTTTACTATTTTTAGGTTCTAAGGTTTCATTTGGAGATCATTTAGATAATCAGAACTACTCATTTTTTATTAACTTCCTTTATAAAAGCTGCTTTAAATAATTATATATTTCTAATGGTGTAAGTCATCTTTAGTCAACTAATGAGAATGGCTCTTAATTTATTTCTTTCATAACACATAACATCTTTTCTTCTTTTTTTTACCTTTGTCTCCATTTCTTTACTATATATTATTGCTTTTGCTTCGTGAATATAATTCCACCACCGATCCCCCGACAACAAAGGAAACTCACACACACATCATCATCATATGCATTGTTTAAAAATATTATCCTTATATTTAAAATTTAAACTTGTGATACCACATAAAGTCCAACGAAAAAGAAAGGAACTTTTGACATGGCAAGAACACAAAATAACAACATATATATTATTGACACGCTCTCTGATTCTTGCAACAGGGGTCCCAAGCAAAGTATTATATTCATCTTGCCGTAAAGACTGTAAACACAAGTGAGGGGTTTATATATCTCTTGGGTTTATTATATCTCTAACTTATCTGTGTGTGTGTGTGTGTGAGAGACAGAGAGAGAGAGAGAGAGAGATCTTTTTCTTTTGGTGGCATCTTTTATATAACATTTTAAACCATGATGTTACAATCAGATTACACTAAATCTGACTGCAACTTCATTGATATTAATCTTTTCTTGTGTTTCTAGATTCCATCTGTGACATTTTAACTAGTGGGTAAATTGCCTAGTGATTCCACGTCAAAACACCAATGGATCCATAATTCTTTAGAGAAAAAAGTAGGCATAATGGAAAAATACTTTTCAATAAATAATCATTTTACGTACAGTGATAATACTTGCTATTATTCTGGACCTTCTCATATAGATCCTAGCATAATTACATTCCATGTTTAGGATTACAAATTATCATAATGGAACACACTTTTTCGCATATTTCAAACCCCATTTTTTCCTTACTTTTCCTTTAATAAACCGCCAAAAAGAATTAATTGAAGATGACAAATGTGGAGGCTTCTGGAAAAAGGATTGATCATATTATCTGTGAACACCAACAACACATCACATATATATATATATATATATGCTTCTTCTTCCTCTTATCTGGGTTTCTTTATCTTTTTATTCAAGCTATATATCATGAATTACTTCTTCACTTGCAATTTCTGATTATTGGACGGATGGTCAATATCCTTAACGAATTCAACCTCATCGCTATTGTTATTATGTGGGCTGCTTTTAGTATCATCTGTCGGTGAACGCACTATGATCTCAGGAAGGCTAGCCGTCTGTACTGGAATGAGTTGCTTCATGCTCTTCATCTCTTTGCCTTTTCCCCATAGAACAATGTATAATCCACTCACTATCAACAACCCTCCCAATATACTGCAAATTTGCAATATCAAGTCATAAAAAAATAAATAAAGTGTACACTGTTTAAACATAACTCATGTATAGCTTGCGTATACACACAGGTGGTTGTAACTCAGTCCTCAAACTCAAATTTGGTTAAAATTAATTTCTATAGTTTTGATTCAGTTGAAACTCAAATGGTAAACTTTAGCTCAATACAAACATTAATTTGACATAGTTTTAGCCATTCTAAACTTTAGTTCGATCCCTAAGCTTTAATAAATATGATTTTATTTTCTAAAATATTGGGACTTACCTGGTATGTTGGAGCTTGCGGAGTAGGTATGCATAGAGTAAGGATAGAGTAAGCAACTGGGGACGCATGCTCTGGGATATCACAAACTCACCGGCTAGATTTTGAGCTACTTGAAATATTTTAAGTAATTAAACTATATATAGATTGAGTTGCATCGAGTCAAGATCATAAGAACTAGATAATAACAAAGTTAAAATTATAGGAATGGAAGGATTAAAAAATTGTATGATATGTGAGGTTGCTTGTTCAAGACTGCATTCATGTGAAGAACAAACATAAAAAGGAATAAAAAGATTGATAAAGAAATTGCATTCATGAATATACCTTCCAAGATAAAGCTTCTCATCCAACATAAAAGCACCAGCTATGGCCACAAAGAGAAGATTGAGAGGATTAAAAGCAGCCACATAAAGAGGGCCTTTCTTATCCACACACCATGCCATCACCACCACCATTATTCCAGAAACAATAACTCCCTGTATATTCATATATATATATATATATATGTTTAAAATTCACATGAGTAAAAATTGAATTTAACCAAAAACAAATTCGTTTATCAAAATGAAATGTAAAATTCATATATGAACCATTCTGTTTCACAAATTATAAATCGTATGACCCATTCATCAAATTTCGTACCGCGTAGACCACTGTAAGAAGCCTGACATCCCAACCTAACTTCCATTGAGTCAAATCTCTCTCAAGACCAAAAGCAAATGCAGTTGAGAAGATTGCTGACATGAAACTCATTAAAGCTGTGCTTGAGTAATAACATGGGTAACTCTTGCTCATCTTAGCCTGCATTATTGCAACGATAATAGAAACATTGATAAGTAACATGTAAAGTTTAAAATATAAGTCACTTTCAACCATCACACTAGAATTAAGGAAGAGCAATTAACTCATTAAATCTGCATTAAATTTTTTAAAAAAGCATAGCTTAAATTCATATATGCTCACATCTCTCATCTTTCTTGATATCTAATGTATACTATCAATAAATGGGGAAAAAATGAAAAATGATAATTAATGATAACTCTCTTAGTGACTTTATATTATGCATAACAAAGATTTTCTTTGTTTTTTTTAAATGTGCCCTATATTTTGAACTGGAAAAGGTAGAGAAAGAGAAAGTAGAGAAATGAGTGTAGGTTAATATAAATGTTGATTTTGAGAGAAAGAGACCTGAATGATAAGCCATAAAGCATAAGTGGCACTGCTTCCTAGAGAACAAAGGGCACCCAAAAGAGCCTTAATGCCAGATGGAGCCAGCAGTGATGCCACGTGTCCCGTACGATGATGCATGAGGGTGACGTGGGAGGAGCCTGTGTTTATCTTTGTGCCTTTGAAGAATGTTAGAACCATGGCTCCTCCAATTGCTACTACTGTTCCAATTATCTTCACTTGTCCTGCTGTTGATCTTAAACTCAGCCTTTCCAAACTGTATTCACAAAGTTTAAAACCAATGTATTTACTTCTTTAAAGACACTACAAAGCTTCTCCAAAGATAAGGATTATAAAAAATAAATAATAATTGAAAATGTAAATTTAAAAGTAGGTCATTAGATTACTCAAATACTTGTAGACACTACTTCAAAAGATCAAATAAGATATTAGACATTGGTGAAACGAGTGACGTTATTTCTTGACCAGTAAGTTTAATTTATATTAGGGAACAGGAAAAGCGTAAAAGTAGAAATTAAAGAAGCAGAAATGGAATGAAACTCACCCGAAGGAGGCAGCCATGAGAAAGGTAATGGCCGGAGTAAGATTGGCCATTGCAGAAGCAAATGTTGCAGAAGTTAAAGCCAATGATTCCAAGTAGAAGTTTTGAGATAGTACTCCTCTACGCAATAATTAGCATCATAATATCAGTTACTTTATGCTATTTTTTTCATTAAAATACAATTTATTTGCTAGAATTATGCATATGACCAAAATTAAATTATTCTAATCTTATCATATTAATCCGTTATTGTGCACAATTATTGACATACATAATTTGAATAATTATGTATAGAAAGAATGAAAAGTATTAATTGTCATCTTATTATACAAAGGAGATAAACAACAATTTGGAATAAATATTTAACTATTTATAGAAACAGTCTATTAAATACGAAATCTTTTGAATTTAAGTGGAAAAATAAAATGAAATAATACATCCACCTAAAAAAGAAAAAAGATTACTCTAAATGGTGGGTTACAGAGCAGCAATAAAAGGTTATAACTTGAGGTCTAGAAAATACTTCATGCTTCACGGAAAGGTGGAGAAAGAGTCACTTATCACTATATCTTATTTAATTATTGATATGCTTTGCAATAATACTTGACAAGTTTATAGTCTCAAGAAAGAAGCAACGATTGGTATTAACAATTAAAAAAAGGGAGAAAAAGCGACAGTTCAGTTACGGATTTCTTTTATTATTTCTTTTTTATTTTTAATATTAAGAAATCATCTTTTCATTAAAAGGAAGGAACCCTATGTTCTGCTTCTTTTTTATAAGTTACATTTTACTATTAACTCTGTCTAAAACAAATTAACAAAGTTTTCAATTTTACTCTTATTGTAAACTTATCATTTGAAAAATTAAAAGAACCAAATTTAAAAAGTCATGGGCCAACAATGTTAAATAAGTAAAATATGAATGTATTAGTATTTCACGGTGCCTTATAAAAAGGATAAAATAATTTTTTCTCCAAATACCTCATAAAAAGGATGGGAGGGAGTATTTTTTCCTGGTAACCAGAAACACAAAATAATTATCACAAAAAAAAGAAACACACAAAATAATTATCAATTAATTCTTTAATGGCTTGAATAATTATCAATTATTAATTATTTGATACATACCCGAATAACCCACACATAAATGCCTGAAACAGTATGCTCCATGTCATTTTCGGTCTTCTATTCCTGTAAATAATGATTTAACATACAAGTCATTTAATGGAAAAAAAAAGCTCTTAATATATTTTTTAATATTGGATTTAATTTATAAGAAGTGTGTTGTGTGTGTATGATCATTGTCATGTATGATAATGACTTTCAATATAGATCTCTATCACCGCTACCACCTTATCTCTTAATGGGTATTTCCAACTTTTATAATTACGAAAACTATTTTGTACATATGCATGTAAATATATTCTTTTCTTCTATTTAAAAATCGTGTTCATAAGAACATCCATAGAGTATAAAAAACAAAACCCTCACCACCATAGAATCATATACATACTTACATACATACATATATATATATATAGACACATATAGGGAGATTTAGGCTCAAGTTCATATAAGGAAGTTATTTATCAAAATGTCCCAAGAGTTGTCAATGACAAGTTCATGAGTACCATTGATAAGTGGACCAGCTACTATTGACAATTCTTAGAACTTTTCATAAATAATTTCCTTCTATGGGACTTGAGCCTAAATCTACTCTTATATATATATATATATATATGTATGTATGTAAACGTTAATTATTTTTGTATTGTAGGTTAATACAATATTTAATCCTCATAGTTTGACTTCAAGAGATAAAATTGTTAAGGTTTTTATTAAATAATAGAGACTAAATTTTTGAACGATAAGAAATTTGAGAGAGTAAAACCTATAATTTGAAATTATAGAAACCAAAATAAAAATGAGAGCAAAACATACGGATCAGATATTGTATCAATCATATAAAATAAAACTAAGACATATGAACGGCACAACGGATTCAAGACAAACTTTGACATAAACATACTAAATGTTTGTGCGCGTGTGTTCATGACAAACTCATTACATAGCAACAAAGTACGATGATTTATGTTATTTCATTATATAAAAAGATTTACGTAAAGCGCACCCATTTGAGACAAGCTGACATAAACATCGTAAAACATGTGTGTGCATGTAAAAGAAATGATTTAAGCAGTCGATCTGATTAATCTCTCGTAAAGTAATGAATTAAGGTTCAAGTTTTATTAACGGAGATTTCCACTTTTAAACACTAACGGCATCTTGAACATTATTACTGTTCGTTTGAAAGTCCCGTAAATAATAGCTTTTACGCAGTTCGAGGCAAAATTTAAGTTTTGAAGAATAGTTTTTACGGAATCTGAGACAAAACCTAAGTTTTGAAAAGGTGATTGTGTTTAGGATGAGAATAGCTTTTACGGAGTTCGAGGCAAATAATAAGTAGGAAAGAGGAAATAGGAAATTTAGTATGAGAGAGTGTGTGATTTGATAAGAAAATATATTTTTCAAAACCTAAGTTTTGAAAAAAGTGAGAACTTGAACAAAATCTAGATTTTAAAGTAAAACCTAATTTTTTAAAAAAGTGAGTACTCGAATAAAATTATATTTTGGGGTAAACATAAGTTTTAATATAAAACCTAGGTTTTCAGGACTAAGCCAGTCTTAAGAAGCCTTACGTCGGGTGAGAGGATAGTGGAATGATTATAGAAGGTGGAAAAATATAATGAATTAACCTTTCAAGAATGAGAGCCAGAGGAGCAATGAAAGCGGTGGCGAACATATATCGATAAGCAATGACGATGCGGAGGTTCATGCCGTCGTTGACGGCGAGCTTGTACAGCACATTGATGCCGGCGTATGTCAACTGAAGCACCACCATTAACATGGCCGGCTTCAACCCATCAACCATTTTCCTAACATCGTCCATCTTCGTTACAACCGATTATTAACTATTAGAACGAACCACCACAAGCGGCAGCAACGACCACCGCCGTGAGAAGCAGTTAGTGTAGAGAGAGAGAGAGAGAGAGAACCTAAGGAAGTAGGAACTGGGACTGGGTGTAGTGAGGGAGGAAGGTGGAGGAGGTATTTATGGAGGAAAGGAAGGAGGAAGAAGAAGGCAAGTGTTACTTCATACGTCACGTTATCGATTGTGTTTATTGCAAAACGTGCTTGACACGTACCTGATCTTCTAATCTCACTCAAATATTATCCGCAAAATTCTAATTTAATTTAATTATAGCGTTTTTACAGTGTAATTCTTATTTTCAAAATTGAAATTTTCATTTCTTTTTTAAAAAGAAACAAGTTACGTAGATTGATTAATTCCGTTGCTAGCAAGTCTGGACAAGTTCAAACTGAAATTAAAGAAATAAATTATATAAAAGTTATTTATGTATATATTCATCAATTCTTTTTTTTAAACAAGACTTTTTTTTTCATATTTTATAATTCAACTTGGCACATATATTTATTTGTATATTATAAAGAAGCAATGGCGGACATAGTGGTCCGATTTGGTGAAGGCAAGTTAGCTTTTCCAAAAGAAAAACAAATGAAAACAATAATTATTTTTCACATGATAATCAAATATCTATGTATCAAATACGTAACGTATATATACACACACCACTATATGTTTCTAGGTGATTTATTTACACGCGCGCGTGCTTTTTTTATTTTTATTTTTTAAAAATATATTTTATATTTTTTTCCTTTTTTATTCCAATATTTTTTACAAAGAAAAGAGTAATATTAAATTCTAATTTAGGAAATTATTGAACACTTGTTCATAGGATTGGAAAGAGAATTGCATAAATATGCAATCTTATACAAAAAAACTGGATAAAAAATGAAAAAAAATTATTTTTATTTTAAAAAAAGAAAAAGTTGGCAGGCTGGCAGGCTGGTGGTGGGCTGGCCCACATTCCTGGCTCTAATCTTCTATGTACATTTACCATCTCTGGTCATTAATATATAAGACAATTGATTTTTTAGAAGACTAAAGAAAACAAATACATTAATTTTAAATATTTAAATTAATCATTTTTCTTCAAACTAATTTATCTTACCTTAAATTTATATATAATTCAACAATACACATAACTAAATTTTTTAATAATATATTTAATTTCATTAATCTCTCCAAAAGAATAATTAATTGATTATTATATTAAAGATAATAGCTAATATATCTTTTTCTTGCTAAACATAGATATTTTCTTTTGTTAAAAGCAATCCAATTATCACTTCTCTTGAATGAGATTTAGGCTCCATTTGTCCCAGCTTCTCAAGAGCCCAAAAACACGTTCAATGGTGTTTTTCCGTAAAACAAGATAATCCCCTTCACATATTTATCTCGGCTTGCGTAAAAATACTTCTCTACCGCTTTTCCAAACGAGCTTTAAAACATCGTCTCACTGCGCATAGGGACCATCCTCCTTTGTTAAATTAAATCCAGTTGTTACACTTTATTATAACATAGATAAAATTGTCTCGCCGCAATATTTACATGTATCAATGATGTAATGATGTAAGCTTTATTAAAGCCAATTGAAGAAATCACACAGATAAAATTTAGCCAACTCAATTATCATCGTTTTATGTCAAACAAAGTTGAGATCATTACAAAACATCTATTAGAATCAAAACCTCCAAAAAAAATTATCAGCCCATCTCCAATTTGTGTGAGGATTGAAATGGAGAATCTGGTAGGCCAAAAGAAAAAAAGAAAAACAATGATAGAAAAGAGTATGGGAGTGAATCGTTTATGTTGGGACTTAATTAGATCTGATGTATAGATATGACCACTCACATCAATCACAAAACTCAAAAGCTAATATATATATATATATATATATATCCCTTTGATTAATTTCTCTCAACTTTCTATCACTGTGTGTTCACCCGATCTTTTACATTTCACCATTCTTTACCCATATTTTTTTTATTTCCCTCCATTTCCCACCGTCTTCTCAAAAACTAATCATCAACACAGCAAAAAATTCCACTATATTGGACCACTATATTTATATTGCGGTCCTTAATATAAATCACTTTATATTGAAAGTTCTTAATGATGATTTATTATAGAATATAATATACCCTTCTTGTAAATATCATAGGTTACGTAGATCATTTACCTGTGTTTTTTTAATTGGAGGTGTTATCTAAGGGTAAATATTAAAAATTCTTCTTCGTTTAGATTATTTTAATAAGGCAACTTACTTTACGCAGGTCTGATGGGATAGTTAAAAACAACTTATATTAATAGAAAGGAAGTTAAATGGTATTTTTTGAAAAAATATAATTATGAGAAAGTTTAATTAAGATGGGCGTGCCTATAATAGTAGGCTAAGTCTGTGTTTGTGTTTAAATAAAAGCATTAAAAGAGATTTAGGGAAAACTTTGAACTAAAATATATCTGATGATCAGTTTGAGCAAAGTGGAGTCAAAAGTTTAGATAATTTAATTATAATTATATATTAATATAAAGTATTTAAAAACTTTATAAATTCTTTTTTGGAGTAAAATATATTTGATGAGTTTGAGCTGAGTGAGTCAAAAGTCCTGCAAATTGAGGGGGATAATTGCCCCACTCATCAACACTTAGATCTGTTTGTAGTTGAGGTGAAGTGATTATAGATAATGCGTTTTGATGTGTATTCAATATGATATATATTGATAAGTGTGTAATTATATATACGTATATATTTAAAAAAATTACTTTATACGTGTCAAATATAGAGGAATACATTTTTTTGTTGTGCATGCATGATGGACATCCGTTATTGACGGCTGAGAATTAAGCACTCGTCTGATTGGAGTTAGCTAGAGAGGTGTGATTTTGAACAATTTTGATTTTTCAGTGTGATTTTGATTTCAAGTGATTAATTATAACTAGATGTGATCTCTGTTTGATTTTTGTTTTTAAAGAAAAAAATGACTTTGAAAGAATTGAATTCGTTTAGATGTTATTTCTCAAAATTACTTTTAAATATATAATTACTGAAAAGGTATAGCTTTCATAAATTTGTTTATGAACTATAATCTAATGAATGGCATAAGATTAAAATATTTTTTAGATCCGTAGTATGAAGTAAAATCATTATTTTTAGTTGAAATTACATATTTTAATATACTAAGATAAATAAAATAATTAAAAATTATTAGCAAAATTAATAATATAACTAATTGAATCGGGACTAAGAATCTGGTGATTTAGTTGAGAAATTTTTATTACACAAACGTCCATCCTCTTTTGATAAAACATAAAAGCACCCTCTTATTACTTATATATCCTGTTTATATGCATGTGTATCTCTTATTAAAACTAATCATATTTGAAAAATTGCAAGATATTAAATTTAGGCATATCTTTAAGCATAAATATTTCAAACATGATGATTGGTCACATTATTATTAATCTCAGATCCCATTTGTTCTTATCACTCATGTTTAAAGCATATAATGAGAAGGTAAAATCTAAGATTGATATTTATTTTTCTCTAAACCGTGTAAATAAGCTTTATAAGAAGTTTTCTTTTCTTTTCTTTTTTATTTCAAACGGGATTAATTACATGGACTTCAACTACTGAATTAAACTAGAACCAAGCACAATGTAACTGAATTAAACAGGAACCCAGCACAATGTTTAATTTTTTTGGCGTTTATAATCACTTTTGTCTCCTAATCATATGATTAATTTGGTTTTGACCGCCAATTGAAATGAGAA
Organism: Vachellia pachyceras; assembly: GCA_025593235.1. Taxonomy (NCBI): domain Eukaryota; kingdom Viridiplantae; phylum Streptophyta; class Magnoliopsida; order Fabales; family Fabaceae; genus Vachellia; species Vachellia pachyceras. The sequence goes on from JANTPZ010150060.1 coordinate 19,853, forward strand.
TTAATTCTGGCAAAAGAAATGAATAGTAATATTAAATCTTGTTTAGCGGCCTTCTTCATGCAAGATTCCAACATTTAATTATAATCGTTTGATATTACTTATATGTTGCAAGCTAATTGATTTTCAAAATCCATGAATTTGAATCCGCCGCCGACTAAAACCTACAGTGCACTCAAGTGGTCTGCCAATATATATAGCTATATACACTCACACACAAACCAAACAATGTCCATATACAATTAATATATATATATATATAGGTAGATTGTGGATCCTTTTTTCTCGCAAACTATGTCCAAATCATGACCAGTTTTGGTGCGCGTAGGACTGCTTTAATCACAAAGACAAGTCTCTCACGGATATAGATCCTCGTCAGCAAATTTTATATAACTAAGCATATATCTAGGGACGAGCATGCATTATCATTAATGAAATGTGTCCCACACATTGAAAGAATAGCACAAGCGATGATCAGCTTGAAATGAGTTGTATTATTTGAAGTGAATTAGTACTATTGGTAACGTACTTAGCTATCTCCATTCCATTCATACCGATAAATCACATCATTAAATTTCTTACACGATTATACATTTTTATCTTTTTTTCATTATTATGTAGACTTTGTACTTTCGAGATAAATGTATATTAAATAGTGGTAAAGTTGAAAATTATTAAATTTTAAGATAGAATTTATCTAGATTTAACATTTTGGGAGAATCGCTCTAAGGCATTAGCTATGATAACCAAAAAGTCTCATGATGAGTAGGTGTATGCAAAAACTCGGTAATCCCATTCAAATAAACAAAATAATGAAATCGTACTAGATTGGACTAACTTGTCAGGTTAGACCAAGTCATGACCAAATACTCAAACTAATTGGTCTAGTATAGTCTGACCAGGATATTTTTTAGTTATTTATTTTTTAATTTTTTTATATTAATAATGATATTTAGTTGTATTAAATGTTAAAAATTATCAATTTATACGTGAATTGTAATATTTTGGTGTGTATGTTATATGACTTTAGGTTTTTCCGATGATAATGTTGTATTATTAGGATAAACTTTTGCCTGTTGTAGAAGGATAATAAAAATTTACATTGATATCCTTAGACTGGTTTAGATAGTCAGTCTATTGGATCCAGTCTTTCCCGAACTCAGGCTAGTGGTTAAATGGACCAAACCTTAAGTTTTGTTGTATAACCTAAGGTCTATATCATACCAGACATTGGGTTGGATATCAATCCGGTCTGATCTGATCCATGCACAGTCTTGACGATAAGTGAAATATGCAATGACACGCTTCAAATCTAGTGTAGTAAATGATGGTGGGTCCATATTGTTTTCCGTTGAGGCTTTTTTTTATTATACATTCCTTTTTTATAAATAAAGTTGAAAGTGACTTATAAATATGATTAAACCGGCATTGCTTTTGTGATATTTGTGTAAAATAATAATTAGATTGCATCGGGGCAATCAAATCGACCAAAAAATCAGGCGGTTTCGAAGCAAATTGGCAAGCTCCACGTACTTGATGAGGCTGTTGTGTATTTGGTGAGTCCACGGGAAAAACTAATTAAAAAAAACGCACCTTCCATATTCTTGCTGTTATAACTAAAGCGAACGTTGATTAAAGGTTTAGTGGAGTCTAACTAGGACCACTCCATTATATAATATATATATATATATATATATATAAAACTAATAATAATTGAGCTGTTTTCCATTGAAGAGAGATTGAAACGAAATTTAAGGTCATTGTCTTGTAATCTCCTGTAACTTGCATGATCATATGTAGTCCAATATATATAGAGAGGTTTTCTTCGAAAGGGGGTGAATATTCGATTTATTAATTTTTTTTATTCCTTGTTTAGAAGATTATGCATGAGAACTGTGCCACACACTTCCACCCACGTTATCTATGACACATGTATAACCATTTACTTATCTAATTTGATAGCTAAAATATACTTTTAATCATTTATCTTTGCATCATATTTCAATTTAGACCTTTAATTTTAAAAATTACACTTTCAGTTTCTCAAACTTAACATCATTAATCTCTCTTGATGAAAATTGATGACTCATCAAATTTAATTGATGACTGTGTAATAAAACGTTGATAAAGTATGCTCACATTTTAATTTTAATTTAATAATAATAGCATAAATTTTATATTTTAAATTGTGTAAAAAAACAAAAGATTTAAAATAAAAACAACTATATCTCTATGATGGGAATTGTTCCATTCTTCTAGGTTTTCCTTTGAATCATCTTTCATTGTAGAAAGTAGTCATTAACTGGGATCCCTTGTGCTCCTATTATCAGTTGCATCTATTGATAGTCAAAGGACCCAGAAGACTATGTACCCATTTATTATAGGAAAGAGGCTTATCAAGCATGTTACAAACCTATCATTTTTCCTACAAATTGTGCCAACTTATGGATAACAACATAATATCCAAACATACTTCCACATTCATATAGAAAGCCTATTGGCAGACTGATAGATCCATATTTTGCATGAAGCATATTAACCTTCTAGCATGCTATTTGAGCTTTATTGGGTTAATTAAAGGATATTTATGTTAAAAAGAGATTAAAAGAAATTGTGGCCAACTTTGAGATATTTTACCACTCATTAAGTCTCTATTCAAGTGCATTTGTGTTAATATGCAGGAATCTTAAAGGATCAAGGCCTCAAAATGCTCAAAATGCTCTCTGTGCCACATGCTTCAGCCAACAGAAATTTTGGCTGAAGCCAACGAGGATAAATTGCTCTCTGTACCACATGCTTCAGCCAACAAGTTTGTTGGCTGAAGCCAACAGCGTCTGACATCCATACAGCTACAATAAATCACGTGGGCAACCAACTGAAACAGAAAATGTAACAAATTTAGTTAGAGTCCAACCAGAAACAGTGAGGGGGATGCAATCTTTTACCCAATCCATCCTTTTATCTGAGAATTCATTGCTTTGTCCAAGAATTATCCATTGAATAATACACCCTGGGAGGCACTTTTTCATTGATATTCCAATTCATCTCCTGGAACACGAAAAAGAGAAAAACTCAAGCCATTATTCTTTTTCATCAGGAGTCACCTCTTTCACCATCCATCACTACCATTCTCCATTTTTTTCACTTCATTTTCCTCCTCCAATCCATTCCCTCTTCTTCATTCTTTCATCACCGTCTACCACCTCCACTTCCCATTCTTACCCCTTTCTTTGCCTCCAATCCCTTCCACACGTCCTTTGTTCCACCTAATCCCAAACCAACATCGCTCACTCCATCTCATATTTTTCTATTCCACTACACCCGTCTCATTCCACTTCCATATTTTTGCTTCATTCCTCCACCACCGTCAGTTCCAGATTTCGCCTTCTCCTCATCTCAACTCCTCATCATCAAACACATTGCCACTACTGGATTCAGCCAAGGTAATGCCTAGATTCAAGGTTACCGACGCTGCTGCTGTGAGGTTTCTCATGTCCGGCTGAAATCTTCTATTCCGAGAGCTATGAATGAGTCTGAGCTTCATTTGCACAGGAAATTCATCAATCCTTATTTCTTTTCTTTACAATCTCCATTTACTTGTGATAGCATGTGAAAATGTTTGAGAATGTAAAGCTGATTTCATATTTCTTCAGTAATGGTTAGAACTTTGTGATTAGATTTATCAATATTAGTTTCAGAGATTATCTTCTTGATTAAGATTAGTCTCATTCAGTCTTTGTGGTTGATTAACCGTTAAAGTCTAGTTGTGGTGAATGATTCTTGAGTATTATTGATCAATAGTACTTTTGGAAGTGGTTGGCTGAGTCTTTCTCCTATTAATCCTGCTCATATTTGTTCTAACGGTTGCAACTTGATGTAACTAGTGTAAGTACATATTAATGTGAGGCAATGAGGGCAGATTCATAACTCTTGGGAAGCAATTTATATATTGATTCACTTGATTTTCCAGTCTGTTGCATCTCAGTTTAGAAAGGTAAGAAAACCAAAATAAACAATAGCTAGATAATTTTGCTTAGTCAGAGTTTGTAAACAGAATCAGTTTCATTTCCTAATTTGTTGAATTAATTTTCTAACTAATTACCTAGAGACATCCAAGCTCCTTTGAGATCGACCTTAGGATTGTGTCACTAGCTACATAATCTTAAGTATTAAATTTAACCTCAAATCGACTAGATATACAGACCAGCAAAAGTGAGAAAGAAGGATTCAAATGAAGAAAAGAAAGGAAAATCTAAAATGAGTAGAACTGGTTTTGCAACAAAATGTTCAATTTGTGGCACTATTGGCCACAACAAAAAAGGTTGCAAGAATTCAAGCAACAGTGGAAGTTATGATATCCAAACAAATGCGAGTACTAGTCGACCTACCGTATTGAGTGCCTCAACAGACACACAAACAAGTGAGGTAAAATTATGATGAATTCAATTTTGTAAACTTTGATTACTTATGAATAGTTCTTTAGTAGTAAAATAAATCTTGGTATATGAGTTGCCATGTGAATCATTGGCTCATGAATCAATCACTTGGTGTGATATACAAATCAGACAGGTAAAATTTTTGTAAATTGTAATCTAAACTTTAATAATATACAAAACATAATGTGATTTGGCCAAATGTGCTAATGTAAGAGTGTAAGTCAGCATTCAATACAAGCATCCCAGCAACATGTGCCACTATGGCATACTCTTAGTTCCCATCTCGTACAAAAGGTCAAATAAGAAGAGAAAAACAACAATGACAAGCATAACCCAAGCAAGAATGTCAAGCCAGCCAAGTGATGCATCATCAAGTCAAACAAATCTAGCAACCTAAAGCATTTGTTCTTCTTGCTGTTATCATCTTAGAATTAATGTTTTAGTTTAGATTATTTTACATTTAAGATGATTGATCTCTAGCCGTTTAAAGGTTAAATTTAATACTCAAGATATATAACTAGTGGTACAATCCTAAGGTATATCTCTAAGGAGCTTGGATGTCTTTAAATAGACAATTAGCAATTTACTTCTACAAAATAGGAGAGAGTGGTTCTGTCATCACAATATGGATCAAATTTATTATTGAACCTATTGTTTGTTTGATTTCCTTATCTTCATAAGTTGAAACACAGTAAACTGAAGTAGGCAAATAAATTTGTATCTAAATTTCCTCCGAAGAGTGATGAATCTGCCCTCATTGCCTCACATTAATGTGCTTTCATCTTAAACATTTCATTGCAACATTTGGAACCAATATGAGTGAGTTCAACTAAGATAATAATCAGCCACTTCCAAAAGTAATATTAATCAATACTACTCAAAAAGTGTCACAACAGACAACCTCTAACAGTTAATCAACCGTAAAGACTAGAGGTAACTAATCACATTCAAGAAGAAAATCTCTGAAAATTATATTGTCAAATCCACTCATAATGTTGTAGCTATTATTGACATGAATTGAAATCTGATTCTAAGATCACAAACATCTTAGCAGTCATTATAGAACAACATAGCCTTAATAAGGATAAAATAACGGTTCTTAAACTCCATGTGAAATGTAGCTCAGGCTTGGTCATCGCTCTTGGGGAGGTGGAAGATTTAGCCAGACATGGAGACACGAACAGCAGTAGCAACTGCAATGAACTGGCTCTAAAGCAGCACCATGACTAACCCTGAGAGCTGGAGCTGAAAGAGGAGAACTAGCTGTAATGGAAGAGCGAGGTAACTAGTGTTATGCTATTCTTGGAAGAAGGTCTGAACAAAGGGAATGGAAGTGATATCAATACTCAGCTCAGGTGGGCAAGGGAAGTGCCAAGGTTGAGTTGGTCAGGAATGTATGGATGAGATTGTGCTATTCAGAGGAAAGAACATTAGTCCGTGGGTCTGCTCCTTTATCTGAAGGTGAGATAATGGAGTGATTAAGTATAGGTAATGAAAATGAAAGAGCTAAGTAGGTGATAGGGTTTGCGAGAGATCTAGACAATAGAGATTAATGGATCTTTCGACAAGGTGGCTGACTGGATGTGATTGAGGTCATGCTAATCAGAGGTGAAGAGTGGTTCTGGAAGGATGGAGTGAATTGATGAGGACTGCAAAAAATCTCTACAGCTCGATAATGTGTCGCCAAGGGATGAGTATCTCCTGATAAATGGATGAAGCCTCCAGATAAAAGGATGCAACTTCTTCTGCTGGGTAAAAAGATGCACCCATTCTTCTCCACTATTTTCAGTTGATTCCTAACCAAAAGAATTTTGTTACTGCCAACTGTCCATTTTTGGTTCTCCTCAACTAATTTCATTGGGTTTATTTTCTCATTTGGTTTTAAGCATCACTGTTCAGTTACTTGCCCACACTTCTCAAAACACTGCGTTTGTTGTTTTCCAGTCTCAACAATTACTCTCCGAAACATATCGAACCTACATACAATGAACCCATATATAATGTGCCTGTTTGGGAAGCCATTTTCCCAAACGGTGCACATAAGTCTAGACAAAACCATCTTGAAATCTATAAAAACCATCTTGAAATCCATAAAAACCATCTTGAAATCTGTAAAACCATCTCGAAATTCCCAAAATGCCTCGAAATCTGCAAAATCCATTTTGTCAACGGAGTTCCCAAACAAGCACAATATCATGCACTCAAGACTAATACAATTTTAGAGAATACTAGGAGTGATAAAGAATTAATCTCAATTTAGCAATTAGTTCTAGTAATCACATCATTAGCACATTTAATCTTTTATTGACTTATTTAAGCTCGAATAAAATACCAAAAGGTCAATATTAGGTGCACTTTCTTCATACAAAATTAGGATTTATCAATGATCTATAATTCCATACTCCATTTCAATGACTTAAATGAATTTTTGATTTTCATATGTTCATATGAATTCAACAAAGTTTTACAAATGGCAGTTGAGAGCCTAACACAACCCTCCTTTATCTAGGTTTGGGACCAACTACAAGACATACTGCATGCAATTAAGTAGATAGAAAACATCTCAATAACTAGGTTATGGAGATGTGCTTAAACAAGTAGTTAAACTAATAGAACTAATTCCCCTTTGAGAACCAGCAATTCAACTATCATATCTTAGTTTTGAACATAGTTATGCAGAATACTAATAGGAAAAAGTAATAACCATATCAGGGTTCTACAAGGTTTAACAATTGATACAACATAAGTTCCAAACACAAAATATTTCACTATCAAGCCACTAAGGCCAAACTACTGCAAACTAGAAAATCATGCATATGAAGAAACAATAAGTTCAGCTTTAATAATCATGGAATACTGTTGGATAAAAATTCTATTTGTTAATCTGTTTTCAATACACTAATGAAAGTTGTGTCTACCACACGACACTTCTCAAGCAATCTTTTTTTTTGTCAGAATTATTCTACAGAAATCTTATCATTCTTAGTTCATCATAACTGCTCTTAAGAGCCAAGTAATGGAAGGAAGAAGAGGGTATGGAAATCAATAAAGTCACTACAAAAAAAGGATTATTATCAGTGGTTATATTATAGTGGTTCCTATAATAGTTGGTTCATTGTCAAAGTGTTACAAAATTGAAATGAAAATGAGGTTATGGAGTGAGTAGCGGTTAATAACCTCTACAATAATGGAGATTGGTTCACGCGATTTGATGGAAACTACATGACAATATTATAGTGATTTGTTTGTGGCTTTGCAGTAGTTACCATAAAGATAAACTGTTGTAAAACCAAAACATGACCAGCTCGAGTGATATTTGTAGTGGTTTTGTAAACCGCTACTATAGTGTGTAAGTTGCCAAGGGCACGTGCATTGTTTATAGTGCATTTTACAGCAGTTATGTTCAGGTGAACCGCTGTATAACCAAAATGTCACTAGCTCTATTAAAATTAGTAGCATTTACACAAATTGCTACTAAACATCGCAAGTTACTGAGGAAGCGTGGTCTATTTTGCATCGCATTTTGCAGCAATTATTTACAAAGGAACCGCTGCAAATAAAAAAGTCATCAAATTTGTAGCAATTGCGACTAATCACTACTAGGTTGCGTGAGTTCTGATTAAGCACCTTTTGTTTGCATCGATTAGGGTAGCAGTTTCTATGTAAACCGCTTCTAATTAGTAGTAGTTTGTATAGAACTGCTACTAATGTAACGGCTATATACACCCTCCCACTTCTCATTTCTTCACTTCTGATTTTTCTCAAACATCACATCAAACAGAGTCTCCAGAGTTTTTTAGTTTTCTCAAAAAAATTTAAATACTTTAATTTCAAATTTTAAAGCTTAATTTTTAAAGTTGTATTCTTTTTTTAATTTATTTATTCATTCAATTTATATTCAATTTATATTGTTTCATTTTATATCCTTTTTTTAATTATTAATCTTTTTTACAGATAGCAGGTCAAGATCCTAGTCATAGGCGTGGGAAGGAGCCCATGATCCCCAAAGGAGATATCCCTAAGGCTGAGGTCCCATATGTTACTGGCATGGATTCTAATGTGGAGTTAAGCGTCGAAAATTTAGATGTAGGCGATATCAACATCTCAGTCAATGAGGCTAAGATGTTTGAGAATCAGGATATCGTCAGGGGGCAAGGATTCTCGCGCCCTTATGCTGGGCGGTCCATTGGTTTTGAAGTGGACATTCAAAGTAAGTAATCAAAATTTTAATATATTATTTAATCAAATTCATTTTTTATTTGAATATTAATAGATAAATATTAATGCATGAATTCAATTTTTAGATTCGATAGGGGTGGTGGTGACGAAGAAGCTTGCACTGAGGGATGTGCACCAACTTAGTACAAGGCAAAGGATATTGGTGTAGTGGGATGAGATTATCTGGTAATACAGGGGGAAAGGAGGTCAGCTCTACAACAACTACCTAGAACTTTGGCCGATTCGATATTAGCACTGAGACCTAGAAGAGGGTCTAGTAGAGCTTGAAAAATGCTGTTTGGGAGAAAGTGAAGGTACGGTTTAATTTGTGTTTACTTTTGTAAATAAAATTATTATTGTTTGATAAATAGTTTACTAACTTATATTTTTAGATTTTTTGCATACTGAATTTGTTGTTTGAGATGCGAACAAAGACTTCTCCTTCTCGAAGATGGGATAAGGGTGAAAGAACAGGCGAAATTGGCTGTACCACCAGAAGGACAAGGATGGGACGAGGAAGATGCAGGAGTAGGAGGCAGACACCCCTAACATGGTCAACACCTCGGACTGGGCTAAGTTCGTCCGATACAGGAGGTTACCAGATCAAAGGGCCGTATCGAGAAAAGTTGTGCAGAGTCGTGCCTACCAGACGATCCTCCATACGGCTGGATTGAAGCCGTTCTCTGTCACTTACTCCGAGTTGGATGAGGCTGCATAGAGAGAGGGACAGAGGACAACCTATGGGGAGATGTTTGTGGCCACCCACATACATAATGATAGGACTACCTTAACGCAGAAGACCGAGGACATTATTGTGAGTTATTTTTACATTTTCTACTTAATTGTTTAATTAGTAATTTTTAATTAATTCTTTTTTAATACATTAGCGTATTCAATGTACTGATATACATGATAAGATTAATGGTAATACTTCTCATCCCTATGCTAAACATAGTTTCAAAAAATGGCATGTTAATGATGTTGTTAGGAGCACTTAATAGTTAAGTCACTCCCTCAAAGTTACAAATACTGGGTATATCATGGAGAAACTGATGATATGTTGAGATAGTGTACTCCTGCAATCTCGCAAATAGGCTTTGATGTGGACAATAAGTGACTTTTCCAAGCCTTAGAACTTTATCTGGATTGAACATGCATACTAGACTAGCTTGTCCCGTGTGTAACTTCGATGCAGAGCCATTACGCCTTCCATATAGCTAGAAGTGGTGCTTCATTAGTTATTATCGATTTCTTGATGGGAAACACAAATTTAAACTGCAGAGAAATCATTTCGATGAAAAACATAAGAGGACCACCTATCATTTTAAATGGTTCCAATATCCTGACTCAGCTTGATGATGATTATTTTGAGTTTGGAAAATGGCATGATTTAGAATGAGGTGGAAAGAGATCATGTAGTATTTTGTTCCCTCCAGTTGAGAGGCTAGTTGGAGGACATCAATACTTCAACCTCACTCCTAATGAGATGTTACAGGCACACCGACATTGTAACATCCTCTTTGTAAATATCAAATAATAGCTCTTTTAATGAGTATAAATCGAGGTAGATTAATATTCAATAAATCAATTAGAAAATCTACCATGATTATAAAAAATTCTCTAGTCTACCGCAAAGATTACATTATATCTTTGATAAGCAATTTGTGAATGCAATCATAAAATCATCCAGTATAAAAGGCACTAAGCCTCAACATGAAATACTAGTTAAAATCAGAGTTCGCAAAATGAGCCATATAGATGTCAATATACTTAAATTAGCACATAAATAGCAAAGGAAGCTTTATAAAGATATGCCGAGATATCTACGCCCTTGTAGTTCTCCCTGATGTACCCGCACCGGAACTATTCCTATAAAAATATTAAGAGCAACGGGGTAAGACAACGGTTTCCATAACCAAATTCCAACTCATCGTACATGCCGATGTGTGCTAATGAGGTGTCAAGTGGGATAGAATAAAATAGAGATGCACATAATGTTATAAGTAAATCATTTAAATCTCTTTCATAACAAACCATCACTTCATTACTAAAATATTATCCGTTCCGGTGCAGCTGTAGCCACCTAACGGTCGTACTCACATGGATGCAGCCGTAGCCACCCACCAATATCTCAGTAATAAGATATGATCCGTTTCGGTGCAACCGTAGTCACCTAATGGTTTTGCTCCTATGAAAGTAGCCATAGCCACCCACCAGTGCCTCCTTTACCAGATATCCTCTGTTTCGGTACAACCATAGCTACCAAGATACCAGATATTCTCTATTTTGATGCAACCATATCCTCTATTTTGCAGCCGTAGCCACCCACTAGTGCTTCCTTAACTAGATATCCTCTGTTTTAGTGCAGCCGAAGCCACCTAACTGTCCATTTTAGTGAAGTCTTAACCACCTCACGGGTCTGCTCATGTGGATGCAACCATAGCCACCCACCAGCATCTTATAAATTAGATATGATCCATTTCAATGTAGTCGTAACCACCTAAAGGTCTTTCTCTTATGGATGCAGCCGTAGCCACCTATCAATTTCTTTTTATATATAAAAAATATATTTTTCCACAAATCACTAGTTCCACTAAAAGTTTTTCTAATAGAAAATTCCATATATCATTTCATCTGAACATAACATCAAATTAACTCAAAAGCCAAACATTAGTATCTATGATAAGTGGAAAGTGGTTACCTCTCGCCAAACAAATATAACACTATCATAACAGTAATCTCCGTGCTCAAAACCAACAATTTTCACAATTTATCTAAATAATCCCATAAGTAGAACTGTGAGACTAGAAGACACCTCATTGAACACTCCCCCTCTCTCACGCACTCACTAACTCTCTCTCTTTCTCTCTCGCTTTCTCTCACGCTCTCCCTTTCTCTTGAACCAGTGGGTGTGTGTGCAAATGTGTGTATATGGGTAAGGGGTGGGGTATTTATAATAACCCACACCCATGCATCTGGCGCCTTATTTATTATTATTTTTATTTCTTCTCCTATACTCTACCTCTTCCTCCCTACTCCCTATTATCCATCCAAGCACACTACATATCTCCTTCTTATCTCTCTTTCTCTTTTTTTATATCATCATATCATCTCATCTAAAAAGCAAGATGTCTCTCTCTCTCTCTGTTTTTTCTTTTTCCTTCCTTAAATCAATAACTCCTCCATCCTTCCACCTTTATACACGCAACCAATGCCATCATTTTTTTTTTCAAGATGTTACAGACATGTCCTGATCAACTGCAGTCAAGTTTATTATTTCATTCAATGAGAATCAGCACCAACATATTATTTTATTAATTTTACAATTGTTTGTTAACTCATATCATATATGTTTAATCATGACAGAGAGTTCAGAAGTTATGTCAAGCGTCAACTACTTATTCGAGTACAGATGTCCGTTGAGGTTAATAGAAGGGTACATAGAGAATTTCTAAGTTGGTTTGCATGCCGAATACACCATGACATCACTCCCACCCAATTGATTTGACAAATCCTATCGTTGGCCCATTCCGGTATGCGAAAAATTTTATGGCATACAACATCAACAAGTTGAAGTTTTGCATAGTTTCACTCGATTAAGGTTCTCTCACCCAGAATTCTGGGGTTTTTGGGACCTTCGGTGCAAGAAGTTATGCAAGTGCAGTGACGGTGACTTGTGTTTTGGAGGTGTTGCCTACTATGGAAAATTGGTTGACATCATCGAATTGAATTATCAGGGTCAATTCACCGTCACGCTATTTAAGTGTTCCTAGATAAATATGACAACTCCTTGTGGAATAACTACAGATGAGCTGGGTATCACATCTGTGAATTTCTCAAGGCTCATTCATATAGGTGACTCTCAAGGCAATGAGCCGTATATTCTAGCATAAGAGGCACAATAAGTTTATTATGTCAAAGATGAGAAGCATAGAGATTGGAGTATGTTGTTCATCTTAAGCCCAGAGATATTTATGACATGGGTGATAGTGATGAATAGTTGACACGTGATGAAGATGAATAAATAAATCAGGTACGCAATATATTTAATTTATTTTTTTTTCATATCTCACGTATTTGTAGCGGTTTTCACTACCAGAAAAATGTCATTTGGCGATAGAAAAATCCATCGTTAAATGGCTATTTTCAATTAGAAAATTTTCATTTAGCGACGGAAAATAGCTATTTAGAGACGGATTTTCCGTCGCTAAATGGCATTTTTCTGGTAGTATTTGAACTGCTGCAAATGCATATAACCATTGCAAAAGCCATTACCTAAATGCTATAAAATAAACCGCTATTAAGTAAATCGCTGCAAAATACCGTGATCTAAACCGCTACTAATTTAAGTTAGACATCTTATAAATACTTCTTTGCCCTTTCACTATTCACGCTGCCATTTATCTCTTCTCTCATCTTTTGCTCTCTTTTCTGATCCTTTGCTCCTTCTATTTTTTTCCTTTTGAAGCAATTTAATGTTGTTATTGTTTTATATGTTTTAATTGTTTTTTTTATTATTTGTTGACATTGTTTAGTTTTTGTTTTAAGGGTATTTTTTTGTCTCACTTTATTTTTCTTTCTCATATTTTATGTTATAACTTTATTTTGTGATAGAGAATTTGAAAATCCTTTTAAATTTTAGTTATTTTTTTGCATATTTAATCTTTTTTTACAACTCATTATATATTATATATGTTGATCAATTTGTAGTAATTACAAAGTATAAAATTTTTTGTAATTATGTTTGGGAAAAATAAACAAATTATATCTTATCGTTTTAATTTTAAAATTCAATTTATTAATGTTTAAAAAATTATTATTTTTACGACATTTAGTAGCGATTTTGAAATCGATACAAAATTTTGAATTTTTTGAATACTATAAAGGAGGGTTTTTTGAATGTTCATAATCAATTATAGAGGTTTTATAACTACCACAAATTACTGCAGGGAAAATCGTCCACTCCCCAAAATAAAATGGCGGCAATTTGCATTTTAATATAGTAGCTGTTTAGAAACCACTACAAATTTATGGAGGGAAAATTGTCACTTCCTCAAAAAAATGGTGGAAATTTCCATTTTAACTTTAATAGTGATTCTTTAACCACTGCAAACTTCATGCTCCAACAGCCGCATTCCACTAATTTAGTGGCAATTTTATGTCAGCTATAAATAGTCGCACGTTGTCCCCTCATTCGAATTTATTTCGCCGTGGTTTATTAGAAAGTTGTAAATGTAGTAGTGTTTTGTACTATGTCGTGGCGATTCTTTAAAACTGATGCTAAACCTGTTGCCACACTGTGCTTTGCAGCATTTTTGTAAACCGCTAGTATATGCATTTGTAGCGGTTAAAACCGTAAATGCATGAAATAACCGCTACTAATATGATCTTTTCTCGTAGTCAATGACATTCCTCAATGCCACTATAGGTATATGTTATATGTAGTTAATGAGCGCTCCATTTTGTAACAATATCACCAACCAGTTCACCGTTACGAGCTTAATCAAACAGAACAAGCAATGATAATTTCAATATGCCAAAGTCATCAAGCAAATAATCAGTAATTTTAAGAATGAGAAAGTTAAAGAATATTTTTGCAATTGTCTAGACATACAAAAACTATAACTGATTATTTTATCAAAAAAAAACTATAACTGATTAGGGTGGCAAACTTGACTTTAATCTATTTCAAAATAGAATGACCTCGAAACAGATAAACTCCTGCACATAGGTATGGTTAAAACAGATAGAAATGCGCAATTTCAAAGTTAAGAACAATAATGTATCAAGAGTAACAGACATATTGCAAATTGAAGCTTCCAAGATCTACAACCACAAGACATGAAATAAAACTAAGATGAACAAATAACAGAGAAAAAAGAAATATTAAAACCTCCATTGGTTCCTTTTAGCATCTTCTCTAGACTTCCTCTTCTTCTTCTTCTCCTGTTGGCTTTCAAAAAAATCTCCTCCTTTTACACTCTTGAAAGTGCTAACTCCTTCTTTTCACGTTTGTGACCCAATGACAGCAAAGCAGGGTGCAAGGGCACGTCAGCGCCCTTCCTTTAGACGGCTTCGCCTTATCTATTCTTCTCTTTTCCTGAATTAATAAGTGGAGAACAGTAGATATATTCTTTGATATGAACTTGAGGCCTTGTAAGGCATGAGTAGCTCTAGATTTGGTCCTGATGTCCATCCCACCGTGCACATCGGTGATAATGACCCATATTCTATGACTGTTTATGCAATTTATAATCCAGATTTTGAGAGTTCAGAGTGAATGGTCTTGAGAGGCGGAGGTGAAATTGGAGAGAGTGGAGTACAGTTGATATAAATATGCACACGTGTTCCCCCTTTTTAAACTTGCTTTATTTTTCTTTTAAAATACAAATACATAAAAATTAAAAAAAATATAAATATGCTTTGTCAGCTTTTATTGTCCATTCATTACTTAACTTTGATAAGTCAGCAAATTCCATTAAAAGAGACTAATGGCGTTAAGTATGAGGGATAAAAATACACTTTTTAAACTTAAAGGATTAAAGTAAAATCTTATGCAAATATGAATAACTAAAAGTATATTTTAGCCTACTTTTATTTTTAAGTTATTTTTAATATGATAAAAATCCTTAAAATTTAATAAATATTAACTTTATTCTTATTTAATATACATTATATTGTACATTATTAGAATAAAGTCAACACAATAATAGATGAAAGATAACATAGTTTATTCATGTAAAAAAATTTAGTAATGTTATAAATAGGGCCAAATATTCCTTTTCTTCCTATATAATATACATTGATATCACTAAAATTATGACGTGGTTTTTGTATAGTTAAAAAGAATTTAATAAAAATAAATTGACCTATGTTTACTCTAGTGATAAGGATGAAGATAGATGCGGGATGAGTAAAGGTAATAGAAGGTTCAAACTCTTGTGATATTAAAAAAATTTTGAAAATGTGGTTTGCCATAGATTCATTTTTAACTTAACATTTATCTGATGGTTATTTAAGTCTCATGTATGCTGAAAAAGTTGATAGTTAATGAAAACTGTCAAATAAAAAGCCCTCAATTGTGGAGCTTATTTGGTTTGACATTTCGCAGCTTCAATTATTGGTTATGGGTGTGTTTAAGATCACGTTTAGAGGCTAAAATGTGCATCTCAGCCGCTAAAAGTGACATTTTGCTTTTTATTTAATTATGTTTGTACTCATTGGGGGGCACTTTGGCTTTTACATAAAAAGACACGGTGAAATATAAGCAAAAACTCGTTGCTTGTAGGTTTTCCATTGTGAATAAAGAAGTTTCAACCAAAAAGAGGATGGATTAAATAAGAAATTAAATGATGAGTCCCAACCTTTTTTCTTATTGTTTACAAGACTAATCTAAACATAAATTACATTACACTATATGACTTTGGTTTTTACACAATCAGATTAAATAAAAGTTACTTTTAACACCGATCATCCAAAACCAATCTAAGAAGTTAAGAGTGGGTTGTTTCACATTCAACAATCTCCTTTTTCTTCTTCATATTTCTTCCATCTGCTTCCATTTAAAAAAAAGAAAGAAAGAATAGTTGCTGACTTGGTGTAATTTTGCAGCAATTGAAACTGCTAAAGCATACTTTTTTTAGTGTATGTTTTTTTAGTTGTACGAGCTCAAATAATTCTATTTGAACCCATATATTAAGTGGCTATAAAGTCTATTTATGTTGTTTGTCTAACTTTTTATAAACTCGTGCATTTTCAATTATTTTACATTAAAATATGTTTTTCTACGTATCATCCAAACAATTTTCAGTTTGTAAAATTAACTTTTCTTACAAATATGTGTGTGTATGCATCTAAATATAAATCATATTAAAATAATCGACTTTAATCCCAATTTCAATTTATAAAAGTTACTATTTTACAAATGTCGACCAAATATTAGCCCTTGGTCTTTGATCTGCGGAAGACCAAATTTTATGGTTTTTATCAAATATAACAACCATCAAATATGTTTCCCATAATTGAGGGTTGTTGTGTATAGAGACAATTTTTTCTTACATGTGGCGGCTACTTATAGAGCAGCTCCCAGCAATAATAATACAATTTCAGAATAACAATACTAGAATCCAAATTCCTACTACAATTATAATTTCAATTTCAATTCAAATTCCCGGCAGTAACCAAATTCTAGTAACTAGTAAAAATAAAAAAAATAAGCAATTTCATTTTGAAAGTAGCAATTACAATTTCAATTCCTACTACAAAAACAACAAATTCCTATATATATAGTTCAACTTTTAGTACAAAGTTCTTACAGCCTATCCACTAAACCTACATAAACACTAAATAATGGTTGTATTGTGCAAGGCCAACACTTAAAACATGTACATAATGTGAAAGTCTAATCCTATTACTGGTTATTAATATAAGATGATGGGATTAGAACGTACATACAGCGAAATTTAAAATTTTCTAACCCCCTTATGGATCTGTCAAAGGCGTTTAGATCAAGGAGATATGCCGTACTTTTTGTGTTTTGAATCCGAAGCATTTCTTGCTTTTAGATATCTTCAGGTTCCACGACCTTTTCCGCTCTTGATTCTAATCATGAGGAATTGACATTTCTTTGATCGCCTCCCTCTACCAGTATCCATGCGAACAGTTCCCAACAATCGCAGCGTGCTAGCGCCTATCACGTCTCACTCTCCCTCTAAGGTTTATGGTGGCTCATGGTTAGATTCGAATTTCTTACCCCTCTCTTGCTCATGAGTCCTATTATTTATAGAACTCATGAAGAACTTCTAGAATCTGCGATTAATCTTTAATTAATCTTTCAAATTCGAGTTCAGATATAAAAAGAAATTCAAGATTAATCTTTATTAATCTTAAAATTCGAATTTAAAAAAGATATTCAAAATTAATCTTTATTAATCTTGAAATTCGAATTTTCAAAAAGATATTCAAGATTAATCTTTATTAATCGTGAAATTTGAATTTCAAAACGATATTCAAGATCAATCTTTATTAATCTTAAAATTCAAAATTCAAAAGATATTAAAGATTAATCTTTATTATCTTGAAATTCGAAATTTGAAATTCAAAATGTGATATTCGAATTTTACAATTCTGATTTAGATTAATCTGATTTCATCAAATCATATCCATATATAATTAATCTAAATAGTGAGCCAACGAATTTAATTTATCTTTATAAATTAAATCTAAACATTAATGTCAATTATTTAATTTATCAAATAAATTAAATACTAACATATAATATTATTGTTATTTCGAATTTATATATAATTTGAATAAACCCTAGAATTAAAGCTCTTGTTGGGTTGTTCTTGCATGCAACCCTATAGGCCCATATGAAGTTGGTAGTGGGCTAAACTCAACAATAGCCCACAAGTCGTAAGCAATCTCTAGCAAGACATTACGACTACCCAAAATCATATGGGGATCGTTAACACGACTTAACCTTTCAAGCAATCACATCATGTCCCTTTTGTCACACGATATCTCGGTCAAGGATGAGACATGGATGACGTCATCCTCTTATTCATGACCATTACTTTCTCGATCCCTGAGTAGTTTGATCAAAGAAACAAAAACTCCTTTTCGTTGCAGTATAGCCATACATTTCTCATACTCACTCACCAAGGGGCCTAGTAATATCTCCCAACTAATGTAAGAGACAAATCCCGTCTTGATCACTCACATTCCTCCGCATGAAAGACCCCTTAGCCCGACTATAGCCTTTATCATCACCCGGTCAAAGTGACTTTTGACCAAGTCAAAACTTAGCAACTCTCATGTAGGAATCCATGATGATCTTAGGTCAAAGGGCATTGTGACGTGATTACATATGAGATAAGCCAATGACTTAATCCATGCATCTTTCTCATAACGGGTCGATCCAGCACCCTGTACTCTTACAAGTTTCTATGACTTTGACAAGTATCTCCATACCTGATCAAAGTCATACTAATCTTACTTTATCTATGCTCCCGCATAGACAACCAACTGGGACATTTAAGACAATATTCATAATTCGTCCATGGATGCAATTATCATAATAAACATGTGAAACATATTATAATTAAATGAAGAAAATACATTAAAATAAATAATGTGTGAGGTAGAATGATTGGCCCCTAGGGCACAATTTCCAACATAAGATTCATTTTATAATTCAATAATTAAATTACAAATTTGATATTATATTAAAAATTGGAGGTGATGATTATAAAGCAAAATTTTGTTCAAGTAAGTTACGGTAAATTAGATCAAATCTAATGAAGTTTGACATGTTTATACATTTCAATATAATATTCAGTTTCTAACAGTAAAAAGTCCCAGTAAGAAAACAATGCAAGATGTATTGTTACTGAATCTTGAAGCTCACAGTGTGTGAGCTCAAGTGAAAATGTGTATATTTATATTAAGCAGTGCACCATTTTGTTATACATACAGTTACAAGATAACAAATAGAACAAATGAGAAGCTTCCACATGTTCTAACTCATAACAGAATATTTTATGTTATGGCCTATATATATGTACACAAATGCCCTTCTCTAATACATGATTATGATCTAACACTCCCCCTCGATTGCACTACTGCCAGACCGAGTTTGTTTTTTAAGAACAGAAAATGTGGCATAGACAAGGTCTTAGTAAAACAATCATAAATTTGAAACCTTGAAGGAATATACCTGATGTTAACAAAACCAGACTGAACAAAATCTCTAATGAAATGGATGTCAATTTCTATGTGCTTGCTCCTCACATGTTGCATAGGATTTGAAGCCAAAGCTCTAGCGGTTAAGTTGTCACACCATATTATGGAGGTCTTCTTCAAAAACAAACCAATCTTAGATAATAAAGAGTTCAAGCATTTGATTTCAGCTGACCCATCACCAAGGCTTCTATATTTTGACTCTACACTTGATTTGGACACAACCTTCTACTTCTTAGAAGACCATGAGACTAAGGTATTGTCTAAAAATACACACACTCCAGCCATGGATCATCTATCATCAACATCACAAGCCCAATTAGCATCAGTATATGCAGATAACCAAAAAGTATTAAATGGTTTGATATGCAAACTAAGACTAAAAGTGCCCTTCAAGTATCTAAACACATGCTTCACTACTAGGAAATGACTTATCCTAGGTTGGGATAAGAATTAGCTAAGCTTGTTGACTGCATAGGCAATAGCAGGATGTGTGGTAGTAAGGTATTGAAGTAATCCCACGGCCTGTCTATACTTAGTAGGGTTGATAACAGTTCACCATCATTTGCAGAAATTGATCTGGCAATGATCATAGGAGTATTAACAGGGGCAGAATCAGTCATGTTAAACTTTCTCAGTAAGTCTATCGTATACTTTGCTTGATTAAGTAAATACCCGGACTATCACGATACACTTCCAGACCAAGAAAATAATACAACAGTCCTAAATTCTTCAAAGCAAACATCCTATCCAGCTTATGTACATAGCTATTCACATACGCAGGATTATTACCAGTCACCAAGATGTCAACAACATAGACTAAGAGCTAGTTTTCTTAAGCATGAAAAGGGAACTGTCACTTTTGGTATTTGTAAAGCCCCAACTCAACAGAATATCTTAATCGATTAAACCCAAGTGTGATTCCGATGCAGTGCTTGAAACTCAGCCTCCATTATTGTAGACCACTCTAGTGATGAGAGAGCATCATGCACTAAATGAGGCTCTGAAATTTTGGCTAGACTGATCTGCTCTTCTTTTTGGAGTAGTCCAACATAAGGATATTTAGGCCGTGTGATGCCACTTTTGACTGGAGTAATCATGTGGTGTTGTGTTGGGCCTGGCCGATGACTCTGAGTCTTTGTCACCTGCTGAGAGTGATCCGTCTTTGCTTTCTGATTGGGCCTGAATTTCTTCAACATGATAGGAAGGTAATAGCTGTCCAGGCACCAGAGTTAGCTATTCATTTATAGGTAACAATGAATTCGCTAGCTTATACGTTCTTGGCTTACTCTGGACATACCATTTTTGCTGATCTATCAGCAACTGAATCAAATAAGACATGTTAACACTATTGGAGGTTCACTGAGTGTTGAACTATAGAAATCCAAAAGAGAAAGGAAGTTCCAACATATCGAAGACTACATGCTGTGAGATGAAGATTCCGTCACACTCACTTAGGCATTTATATCCCTTTTGTTGACCCGTAAGGCCAAGATAGACACATTTCTTACTACAAAACTCCAACTTGTGCACATTGTACAATTTCAGGCAAGGATAGCAGGCGCAGCCGAAAGGCTTCATTTTCGAATAAATCAGCTCTGTCCCTTTAAGTATAAACAGAGGAGTCTGGTTGTGTAACACGCTAGTAGGCAAATGATTTATTAGGTAGATGGCCATTTGAAAAACATCAAACCAATATCTCAATGGTATACAAGCATGAGCTAAGAGAGTCAGCCCCATTTCTATGATGTGTCGATGCTTGCGTTTTGCTCTTCCATTCTATGATGATGTATATGGATAAGTGTAACGTAGTTGGATTCCTTACTCTTCAGCAATAAGAATGATGGGTTTAAATTATGTGCCATTATCACACTGAATAGCTTTGATCTTCATATTTAATTGATTCTCAACAGATGCTTTAAAGTGCTGAAAAATTGTAAGTGTTTCTCATGTGTGTCTTAGCGGGTATATCCATGTAAAACAACTATAATCATCAAGAAAGTGTATATAAAAACAATGCCTTCCAGGGGATTGGATCGGAGCATGTCCCCACATATCAGTGTGTACAAGTTCGAAGGGAGAAGATGATGAGACATGGAGTTTGGAAATGGTAGGAATTTTGATTTCCCTAATTGACATGCTTCACAAATGAATTCATTGCCAACTAAAGCACTAGAAACATTGACATTACAATTCTTCAAATTTTATTCAAGACTCTAGTACTATGATGTCCTAAGATATGTCGATGCATTAGCCAAAAAAGCTTCTGGTTTAGATTGCCTTTTGAGATCCATGCTTGTTGTCATTGGATATAGGCCACCCTTTGATTTTCCCTGCAACAGCAGTGTTCCTGTTCTCTTGCCCTTCACATCACACCAATTATATATTAGTAAAATGTACATGCACAAGATTATCTTGAACTAGTCTGTGTAAACTCATCAGGTTTTTATTGGCAGAGGGTACATATAACACATCTTTAAGAGTAAGATCAGATTGAGCACATTGAATAGAGGTGGATCCAACACTACAATAGGGTTCTTTGCACCAATGCAAGTGGTGAGATATGACTTACCAATCAGAGTGACGTGATTAAGTTGCTCAGAATGCGGTGTGACATGGTAGTTGACACCGCTGTCCATGTACCAAGCCGGATCTATTGCTGCATATGGGGACGCATAATGAGCTTGTGGAGAAGCTGAGTGCTAGAGAAGTTATAGGAGGTAGGAGAGTCATGGCTATAATAACAGTTGGCAAACGTGTGGCCAGAGCGCTGGTAGTAATGACAGAAGGGAAGACCACCTTAACAGCCGTGAGAACGATTCATACCTCGAGCATTTCGAAAACCTCCACGCCATCCTCAGGAGCGTCCAATGTAACGATGATTGTCAGTACAGTGCTCATGTCGTTAAGCAACGTTGGTAGACGGTTGGATGCTTAGAGTGGAGAAGTGCTGTAGTTGTTCCAACCGGGTTTCAAATGCTAGAAGTGCACTTGAGCATCTACCCATGTTATGTCTTATTTATATATCAACTTAACCATAATGGCGTTGTATTTGAAATCGAAGCCATTAAGCGTATAAAGGATGAGATCATCATCAACTATCGGGCAACCAATGAGTACAAGTTCATCTGAGAAACTTATCATCTTGTTTAGATATTCATCCATCTTCAAAGGGTTCTTACGGGTGTTGTGTAGCTTGTTCTTTACCACCTAATGTGAGCTTTCGTGGATACACATGTGAGTTTATGAGCACCACTCCATAGATCAACAACTGTTCGACAATGTAGCGGTTGTGCTCCGACATCCAAGGTCATTGTGTTCCGCAGCCAGCCCACTAGCAAATGATCAACAACAAACCAGTCATTCTTAATCTAGATTCAGTTTCGATCCTGCAGCATTAGAGACGAACTAGGGTGGCGCATGAGTCGTACCATCAATGTAGCCCTCTAGACAGTACGTTCAATCAGAGGAAGCATGATCATTTCCCAGACAAGATAGTTTGAGCGATTCAACTTGATCACTTAAGTTTGGCTTGATGAGCTAAACAGGGAATAAGGTCTCGGAGAGGTGGAGGAGGCGGATTCAATAGAGGATGATGACAACATTGTGTGGTTCTAATGATCGCTTTGATACCAAGTAAGAAAACAATGTAAGACACATGGTTACTGAATCCTGAAGCTCTCAATGTGTGAGATAAGGTGAAAATGTGTATATTTATATTAAGCAGTGCACCATTATGTTATACATACAGTTAGAGCTTGTTTGGATTTTTGGTTGAAAGTAACTTTTACAGATTCCGAGGCAAAACCTAGGTCTTGAAAAGTGATTTAGTTTGGGAAGTTATTAGCTTTTACGGATTCTGAGGCAAAAAAGTGGGTAGGAAAGAGGAAAGTAAGAAAGAGAAAGAGAGAAAAAGTAGGAAAGAGGAAAAAGTATGAAAGAGAAAACCTAGGTTTCAAACTGAGGTTTTATAACCAAAATGGCTTTTGGGAAAAAAATTTCATTTGGACAAAACCTCGATTTTGAGGTAAAACCTAGGTTTTGAAACCAAACATAGGTTCTAGAAGCTGTTCCCAAACAAGCTCTTACAAGATAACAAACAGAACAAATGAGAAGTTTCCACATGTCCAAACTCATAACAGAATATTTTCTGTTATGGCCTATACATACGTACACAAATCCCCTTCTCTAATACATGATTATGATCTAACAGTCCCAAATTAAATAAGGTCTAGAATTTGAATTATGAAAACCTTTCAAAAATCCACTAAAAAATAAATCACCATAATATATGCCATCCCAACCATATATTCCCAAGCCAAGCCAAGAACAATCGTTCGCTAACCTTATTAAACAAAATTTAAGAAACAACTATTTACTGTGACTTATGCCCTCTCTTCTAACCTATATTTCAAATTCTCAATCTCTATGCTCAAACTAAAATTTACCCAACAAAATCAATTCACAAATAAGCTTACAAAAAAGATCAATTCACAAATGAAATTCCAAAAAACTCAAATTAGATCGTAGCAAAATATCCCCTAAAACTAATTAAGCAAAAACTACACAAATCTCATTATCTTTTTCAGCATTATAAATTGTTTTTTTTTTTCTGTGTCCAATAGATTTCTATGTTTGTTTTAATAATGTAAGGCGTGCATGTTTCTATGAATTTAATAAAAATTGAAGAATTATCTTAAAGATCTGGAGTACGTTGACAATTCATTCTTTAATTTAATAATCCTAATCAGCATGCTATTTTAATAACCCTAACACAAGCCATCGTTGCGTCTTTGCTACTATTCAAAACAGACTTTGAAACAGAGCTCATCCTCCTTAGAAATTTCAAACCCACATGCCAAACTCAGAAACTCTTTCTACTTGGGATGAGAAACCTACACACAAAATTCAAACCCAGTCTCTTGAAAGGTTGAACTCAAAACTTCCAATTGCCTTACGTTTTTTGCTCCTTGGTAAGTTATTCCTGAGTTTATCTTTCATTTCTTTGTGTTTGTCTCCATGACCTTTTTTTTTAGATTTACAGCGACAGGCATCAATGATATGGGGTTTCAAGTGGGATCGAACCCACAGTTTCCTCCTACTTACAGATAGATTTTCATGCCATTAGGTTATAAGACCATTAGCTTCTCTAATAGAGTTTTGAATTCGTGCGCATGGGTTCCTAGCTAGAAGCCTTATATTGTTATTTTAAATAGGTTCCAAATTGACGGTAAAACTATAATTCAATTTTGACTTTGTGCCTGACTAGAAGCCCGTTTAAATCAGAGGTAAGAATAGATTTTGAATACAAATGATTTATAGTTGTGATTTTGAAAAAAAAAAATTTCCTTAAGCTAGTATGAACGAATGGATTACAAATAAAATCATGGTTTTGAGCTAATAATTGATTTTGGCATATTGAGAGTATTAAGATTTTTTGTTTAAAGAAAACCTTGATTTTGTTGGCA
Source organism: Vachellia pachyceras (assembly GCA_025593235.1). NCBI lineage: Eukaryota > Viridiplantae > Streptophyta > Magnoliopsida > Fabales > Fabaceae > Vachellia > Vachellia pachyceras. Next base: position 44,712 of record JANTPZ010150060.1, read on the forward strand.
AGATTTAAGATTAAAGATAAACAGATACTAGATTTTAAATTTGAAGGCTGCGGTGGTAGTTATCAACAATTTGCTTTGTACATGCTTTTTCCTTTTTTAGATTGTGGATACCACTGTGTGATAAGATTTTTGAAAGTTAATATCATTCATGTCCAATCCACAACCGTTGATGATAAGGTATGTAATTAAGTCTTACATTATAAAATTTAATGGAATTTGTTTATCTTACTTGATATTGTTATGAAGATGCTTTATAATACTTCATCCTAAAATTTTATTTTTGCTACCTGCTAGAAATTGGTTTGAATTTATTTATTGCAAGTAGGCTGCTAGCTACTTTCAAAACCGTTCTATGCATGAAAAAACACATTTATATTTTTAGTTGATAGTTATCTATAATTTTGTGGTCAAAGATTATATCTATTTCCCAGATATCAATTAAAAATCATCCTCCGATTCCAAGATGATTAATCCAAAAGATTAAGAAAATTATTTAAATTAATTGTGTATAAAAAATATGTTGGTTTCACTAATGTAGCCCTTTCAATCATTTACAAGGTTTGTCATTTAAGATCAAAACAAATCCTTATACTAACTCTTATTATAGGAATGGACTGAATAATAAACAATAGCAGATGGCTTTCAGCTTAGTTAATGCAAGATCTGTCAACTATTTTTGACCAGCTTACAATTTTTGACTGTCAACTAATTTAAAAGTTGACGGTCAATGTTGGCCTTTTTTCTGGCATAATGAAAAAGTGAAGTGCAACTAGGGAGAATGCCAAGAGTGAAATGCATGATTTAATTAACTCATAATTACTGCATAATATATGGTTTGATGCCAAAAAATAATTTGATATTTAGTATGAATTCACATAAATAATTATGTGAAAACTGTTAATGAGTTTTGTTTTGAAGACTTTTACACATAATTAAAGATAGAATATACCACCTATGATCTATAATATAGTGCATTTTAACTAATTCACGGAAAACTAGAAGTAACAGTCACCTCATTAAATATTATATAAATTGTTTTTCCACTTTTACCTATATCAAAGTATGTGTTTGAAAAATGCTAAAAATAATTTCTTTTTTCAATTCATATTCTCTCACATCTATATGCCTCTTCAATGTCCAAGGTGAAAATAAAATGGGTGCTATGACAATAGAAGTGAGAAATTAATTCAAGAGATTCATTCCATCCAAAGACGGGAGAGAGAGTCATTCCATCAGACTATTTACCAAGCTAATTCCATTTGTCATTCATAAGTTATTAGGAGGCATGCATTGATAAATGATTGAGAATCATCAGATATCATGTCCCATACTTTTAATCTAATTGTGCTTATCACATCATCATAACAACAACGACAATAATGCACGTCCACACTACATACTTTTTTAAAGCTACTAGTGGCATAAAAATTTAGTGTTGGCTCAAGGAGAGTGTGTGGAGAAAGCTGGTGGGGACAAAAATTTTAAGACCAAATTAAAATGAATAGATTTTTCATTAAAGATCTCGAATTTACATAATTTAGAATTAGGTTTTTTATTAGGATCCAATTTAAATTGCAAAAGAACTGAAAAAAGTAAGGCCCAAGAGCTGCTGTGCCTTAAAAACTTTTTTTTCGCTGAGAATATATTGATACAACTTTAAGGATTAATAGTAATTCATCCATTCAATCAAACGAAAGTAGTTTATGATTTACGTCACTTACAATGTCAGTTCATTTTAACTATAAAGCATGAAAAATGTCCTACTTGATCATAATTAGATAAAGTAATTATAAAAGTTTCCCTGTTTGCGTTACAATTTTTCACAAAATTTCTAACTTTGGCACCTTTTTGTTCTCCTTCTTTTTGCCTTATCTTACTTTAATACGTAGTAGATTAATCCTTTTTCCAGGGGAAAAAAAACAGAGATGTGCTCTCTTTTAGGAATGGATCCAATAATTTCAGTCTGAGGATAAAAGAAATATACATAACTATAATATTAAAAATATAAGAAAAAGTTACCTATATGTCCCATTTAAGAAAATTAAATATGAATAGGCCGCTCTCCCCAATATTATTTAATCGTAACGTCTCAGTACGTTAATACTTTCCAATTTAAAAGTGGAATTACATTATGTCCAAGTTAAATTTAACAATTTATGTTTACAATCAGATCAAACTTCAATTTTTATAACTCGACTGAATTCGTAAATATTAAATTCTTCAGATATAGTGATATATTAAATGAAATTCGAAAAACCTACTTGTATTTAATTTTCTTATCTAGTATCCATGAGTAATTATTTCTTAAAAATATATCATCCCATCGATTCATATGTTTTGAATATTTATCATAAAGATAAGATCAAATTTTTGGCTTTAAATCAAAGATCGTTTGAAAGAATTTTCATTGAGGAGAGAATGTGGAGGTTGGTCAAGGCTTTGCACTGGATTCTCACTGTCTGAAACGAACAAGAAAGAAAGAAAAAAAAAAGAAAGAAAGAAGAAGGCGAAGAAAGTAAAGCAAAAGGGCCGAAGACTACAAATTAAGATGTAGTGCTATTTAAGATTTTTTTATTTTTCAAATAAAAAATAAAGATGAAGATAAGAAGGATTAGAATATTAAATGTAACGGACAAAATAAAGTTATCAAAGTGTAAGGATAAACAATGATAGTAACCTTATAATGATTTATTTTATACTTTTTATTTAGTACTAATATATCATATTTAAGTAGGGTTGTGTATATTTGCTCCTAAAGTTTTCATTTAGAAGTAGTGTTACCTTCAAAGTTTTTAAGGTAGCAATATTGTTGGAAGCATGAGTTAGTTAAAGTGGTTAGTGTTAATCACTTAGTTAATGACCCAAAAGTCTATATAAAGGGTCATAGTAAATTGGTTTGAGTGTGAGATTGCATAATCATCACCAAAGAGTGAGAGGATGTAGAATCCCCACCAATGTATAGAGAAGAGGAGGATAACTTGGATCTCCTACTTCAAGAATCCACAAAATAGGGTTAGTTCATCACATTCAATAGAGGGTAGATTAATGTTGTAAATTAAAAGGGTTTATGATAATACATTGAATTTTCTTCTTCCATTTCTACTTTCTCTAATGCTCAACATGGTATCAGAGTAGGCTGTTTCTTGGACAAAAAATGCTAAAGCCACTGTATTCTTGATTTTCCACCGCTTATAGCCCAATCTTGAAGTCCGCCCGAGTAAACCTCTTCACATCATTGGCTCATGATGTCGCAGCAATTATCTGCTACCAGGATCAGAGCCTTTGGTTTCAGCGGCACCATCATGTTGTCTTAGTGGAAAATATTTTGTGGTAATTCGAGATGTATTGATTGTTAAATTAAAACTTAATTATAATTCTTAATTCATTATTTTAACTCTCGTATCTATTAAAGTAATGATTGCATGTGTTGTTGAATTGAAGGGTTAATTTCTACCATTATTTATTCATATATTTCATTTTCATTTCCTTCATCATTCATTCATTTTAATCATTTTCATATAAAAAATAAAAAATTATTTTAATTTCAAATTAATTCATGACATTTTGTCAGTAATTCTTCAAATCAATAATTTTTTATAATTTTGGTTACTTGCATTTATTTACTAGGATTTGATTTCATTTTTCGGCTCTTCAAAGTGAATACAACCTGAATTGTAACTATAGTACATTAATTTGGTTAATTTTTAAAGTAGACCTAAGGTGATTAAGGGTTTGTTCTTCACCTTAATAAAAACTTTTGGAGTAAATTTAGACATTAACCTTGTTTAAATAAGGGACAACCCATTTATAAGTACTTATATTTTTTAATTCTAATTTGGCATCTGTGTATTTTTCCTCGTAATTAAATCACTAATTTTGCCATGCCACTATTGTTAGCTTTTGTGAGTTTGCTCCGCTAGCATAGTTAACCCATGTGCAGAAGTTAACAATGCTAACATGACAAAAAGAGAAATAACACACCAGTACCAAATTAAAAATTGAAGAAAGGCGTAAGTCATAACAAATACATGTCCCTTTCAAGTAATATTTAGTTAAAATAGCTAATCCTAAGATATATTTAGTAAGTGTTTGAATTAGCTTATTTTAAGTAATTTTATAAAGTTTCATGTAAATATGTAAGATGAGTTTTATCTTGTGAAAGTGTTTTTTTTAGTAACATAGCTATCCTGAGCTTTGCATTCTCCCTTGAATCCTTTTTTTTTTTATTTAGACAATTTTTAAAAATCCCATCACATACGCAGCGTATTCCCTGGATTGTTAATAGTAGCTAAATAATTAAAGGTTGAGGTATAAATTTATCTCTCGAGCAATCATTTATGAATAATAATGTTTTAAAAGTTTTTTCGGCTTAATGCTACTCTAAAAATTTCAAAACAAAGCAATATTACTCAACTTATTTGAAAAAACATTGACTGTTAACATTTTTTATGGTAAAAAACAACATTACTCAATTTAACTCTTACGATAAACCTTGAATCCAAAACAACTTTCTGGGTAAAATTGTTTCCGAGTGAAAACTTCTAGAATCAATTCACACTTTAACCCAATAATTAATTTATAGAGATTAAGAAAATTAATTATTTATATATTTATAATATGTGCTAATTTTTTTTAATAAATTTTCTAACATAGCAATCAATATAAATTATTTGAATCCATAAAAAAAATATACTTGAGTTGACAAAGGAATTATGAATTTAAAATAAAAATGAATTGAAGTATTATGTTTTAAACCAAAATAAACTTCTTACTAACTCTTATTTCTAGGATTATAAGGGAGTGTGTATACATATAGTGCATTCTCATCAATCCTATTCGAAACTGAAACCTTCCTTTCTGGCCAAATTACCGTAGGCACACATATATATATATATAATAAAGATTTTTTAACCAATAACATAAAATATAAAAAGGATATACAATAAAAAATGGTTTGAAAAAAATAATATTATCAATCAAATGCGACAAGCTCCATGATGGAGGCAATTGCTCGGCAAAAAAAAATATTGGAGCCAATTGATATATAGTATTAAAATAAAATAACAATAATAATAATTTTGGTGATGATAAAAGCTGCTACCCACCCACGAGTAGGTCGGTGCTCTGCTTATCATAATCGTCATCACTATTATAAAAGAAAAATCCTCATTCATTATCACACAAAAATTGATGATATTTTTTCTACCGAGCATCAACTTCGTGTTAATATTTTATTCATTGTTTTTCAACTGCGTACATATTTTTTTATATTTTAATATGGCATGCAGTATCCTATATATATCGTTTCTTTATTATATGTAAATGTAAGAAAACGACTGTTTAAATCACATTTTAATTTTATTTTAGCTCAAGCCCAATATCATCTTGAAAGCTTTCACAAAGATGGAAGTTAATGGCAATAAATACCACTTAATTAATGTGCGATCTTCTGAGCTTAATAGCATATAAGTTTTCTTGTAAGAAGAAGGTTATGAGTTCCATCTCACACGTAACCTCAAAACATTAGTAAATGCCTATTTAATTAAAAAAATACCATTTAGAAACAACTGCTTATAAAAGGGATATGTCAGAATAATGACCAGACCAAATGCTAATACATGGTCTAGTTTGGTAACATACTCAGGCTAAGGGTGGTTGCCTATGACTTGATTCAACTGGAGCTTAATCTGGTACGGAATCGGACTTGGTCTCCTGCGTCCACCAGACTAATTAAAGTATTTTTCTGAAAACAAAAAAACATTTTGACCTAGATATACTCAAGGCAGCACTATTTCCCTTATTCTCTCCTCTTCTACGTTCATTGTCCACCGTCTGTGCCACACAAATGGGACAGGAATAAAATTGAGTCGCTTCCTCTTTTTTCCCTTATCACAGTATTTACACATTGCTCTCTCAAACACTTGCATTGCAGAAAACCTCTGCCCCTTGAATTAACTAATATGCTTGATCTCCTGGTGTCGTCTTCGATCTCACTTCTGATCTTTGAAGAGTGTTCTCACCCAAAGCGCGTTACACCTGAAATCCATATGGTGGGTTTCTTGTTTGATCAATTCTTTCACACACACGTTCATTTCTAACACCTTAGATTTGAAGTAGAGTAGTTGGCTTCGATTTGATGCTTTCTGATTATGCTGTTAATTCTTTGTGATTTGAAATAAAATGGTTTTCAATAGTGACTTTCATGAGTGACTAAAAGAAATCACCGTTAAAATAATCATTTTCAATGACAAAACTAAAAGGTCACAATCAAAAGTGAAAATTTCAGTGACAATATTGAGAGTTTCCGTAAAATTTTCCCCGTTGAGCATTTTCAATGCTTCAAGGATGATTTTAAGGTTCAGGCATGGATGTCACTTTCAATCACACACATATATATATACATATATATTTATATATATGTATTATATATCATCACGCAATAATAATCGGCATATTCAATCAAGTCCAATGGCATGCTTAAGTTGGTCTATATGGAGGGAGACATGCTTAAGTTGATAATATTTGGTGGTGACGTGGTAGCAACGTGGTGAGTCAGTGACATGGCAGCCCATAAAATAACATTTACTGAATATCTTTCATCTATAACCATACACAAAATCAAAATATTTGCGTGCATCCACAAGTAAATATGTCCCATGTAACCTAGAGCCCTCAAGCCTTGTAGTAGCCTTTCTCCATTAACAAGTATTTTTAAAGTATCAAAAGTGATCAAAGTAATGGTGAATAAGCCCTAATTAAGGTAACAACATACAGTAATCCATTACGTATAACAAAAGGGTGGAGGCAATACAAAGTATGAATAGTATCCAAGCCTCTGAAACCTTTCTTGAAGATCCACCTTTAGAACTTTTACTAGGAAAAAGATTTCAGCAACAGGGTGTGAGACAATCGCCTTAATAACCAAAAATCCAACTTATGCCATAGACATAAAATAATATATAATAAAGAACTTTCAAAACAACCATGGATAATCACAATAAACAATGAATTCCCCGTTATCTCCTATATATATCCTCTTTTTTTCTTCAAATGAATCCATGTTCAAAGTTGTTTATGCATATGTCAAAGTGCTTAATTAACAGGGAAACCGATTCCCTCTCACTGAACCTTCCACTTACTGCAATCTATGTTAGAGAGCATGTTTTCTTGAGTCACTTTCCCCTTTTATCCTTTAATCACCATTATTATTTTATTAAACTTACTTTAAATTTTTCTATTTCTATTCTTTTGCCAATACTTTTTCTTTTATATTTTTTTGGAAGGATCCTCTTACCACCCGTGATGTTCACCTGCTTCCAATGTTTTTTTTTTCTTTTTTTAACCTTTTCCTATAACACTTTCTATCATGACAGGTTTTCTCTTCTTCCACATCTTGTTCCTTCTGTTTTTTTTTCCCCTTCTTCCTTTAGTGAAGGTCGTTGTCATCATTGTATGTGGGTGGTTTGGACAGCATTACTGAGTAATCTTGCACTATGTCTTCAATTGCTTTTGGCATGTGTTTACTGTATTCATGGTTTGTTTGTTTGTCATCTCTGCAAGATATGGAGTCAATTTTCGGCACAACTAAGCTTGTTGGAGTTTCTCGTGTCAGAAAAAGGAACTTGCTTTTTTTTTTTGGACTGTCTCTAGTTTAGGATAGATTAGTGTTGTGGAGAAACGTCATATTATTCTTACTAGTTAGTTTATTTTTTGAAAAAAAATTATATTATAAGGTGCTTTATGTTATACATCTATTGATATACTAATTGTCCGTTTTGCTGTTGCGTAAAATGAATGTTTTTTCTAGATACAACTATCTTTTTACCATAGGTAATCATATTCGAAACACTATTGAACATTAAATGTGTGAACCTTTCTCAACAAGATCGAAACTTTTGTTTGTCTAAGGGATTAGCTTCTTCAACTAATCCCAACTCTATTAGTTGTGTAAAATGACATTTGAATTGATTTTAGGGTTAATGTGCAAATTTTTTTGGAAGTTTTTTTTTTATTGAGAGCGCTGGTTATTCAAATTTTTTTTATTAATGTCACCCAGAAATTTACAAAACGTAGCAATACTCTCTAATCCATTATTCAGGTTAAGGTTGAGATCAAATATGGTTGTGCATAGGACATAGAGGTATAGCTCACGTTTGTTTGCTGGAGTATAACAAAAAAGAAAAAAATGTGAATAACATGTGGACATATTCGCTTAACATATTTAATTAATTGTCAAACTTAACCTGAAATGATCGGCGATTGCTGTCGTTTCAGAAATTTCTGGAACAATATTGCTAAAAAAAAGCTCTGAATACACAGTGCCCCTCAATGAAACTTGTAAAAAATTTCTAACCTTTCATTTTATTCAACCAATCTGTTTCTAAGTCCGGACGGAATTTTGTTTTTGTCCTTCTCATGTGATATTCCATGGGTTCTCTGGGAACATTCGGATATGGACTTCAAAAAATGTCCAACTCAAATGGGAATATTTTCCTATTTATGTTTGGGTTTTCTATATTAGTTTGTATGGGTTACTTTCAAGCGGATCATAAGTCGTAAGCAGCAGAGTCAAAATACAAGGTAGAGACAGTAGCTTTATATGGAACTACCCCTTTTACATAAAACAAGCAGAAAGAGTAATTCTGGTTCCACAGCAATTAATGCCAATTGAAAGAGAAAGAGTTTTAAAATGAAGAAAACATTATGCAGTTGTTTCATAACATAAAAACTAATTACTAACAAACTATTGGTTAAAGTGGTAAGCAACATCACTTATAAAGAGAACACAAGCTATTCGTTCAGGTGGTAAGCGTATTTATTTAGAGAGATGAAACTTTTACATCAAAACAGATTGTTATTCTGGAATTCATAGTGACAGTTGTTTTTATAGGCAAAATACGTTGATGTGAACACGCTCATGTTACGTGGTCCACTATCTGCTCTTCCAGTGTAAGCTTATGCATAAAATATTCGTTGATTCCACTTTTATCAGTTCACGGTGATAACCATCAAACTTTTTTGTAGGTGACTAGGTAAAGAGATCGATTGGTGATTAGGTTCCAGGATTTGTATTGCTCTTAAAAGTAAAGAGATGGATGGAGAAGGAATCAAATTAAGAAAGGAACATGATGGGAGTGATCTCTAATCTTCTTCATAGTGTTACTTTTTTGTGATTTTCAAATTGAATGATTGGCATTCAGTCAATATATGGCAAGTTAAGATTGATGTAAAGAATAAGGGGAGTGGATCGGAGGTCACCAAATACAGTGGTCAACGATGTTAAAACCTAACCAATTGCCATATATATATATATATATATAGTCTCAAATACAAAGTGATTTGGGGACACATACTACCAGAAAAATATCATTTAGCGATGGAAAATATTAGAAACCTTCATTTTAACGACGGAAAATAGGCATTTAACATCGAACTTTCCATCGTTAAATTGCATTTTTCTAGTAAAGATAACTTGCCCCCAAAAAAAATTTGATTACCCTTTACCTTGAATCTGCATGAGGGTGTGCTAACTACTGTTCCCTCTTTTCATGAAAGAGAATATTATAATTTATGACGACATAAAATAATTATTCACTGACTAAGTTCTAACCATATTTAAATGGACTTCGGCCCATTCTAATTCATTAATTGTTACTAAACCCAACCCAACAGTTTGCCTAAAATACTTCTTAGTTAGTAGGCTTTCATCAGTTTCAGGTTTGAAGGAACCTTTCTAAACTCGAAGATGATATGATCTTTCTCATTTTGTGGTATAATCGTTTGTACGTGAGAAGACTTGATAAATGCAAAAACACATGAAGAAGTTTGATTCTCTCTGTGTTTTAGTAAGGTGTTTCTAAACTTAATGCCAAATATTGCAAATACATATGCAAATTTTGAAATCTAGAGAACAATATTTCCTTACCATGTTCATTTTTTTTAAAAAAATAGATTTAGTAGAATAAATGTTTAGATTATTGTGTTTCTTATGTTTATTCATGATTCTTTTTATGGAGAATGTGCTTTAAATTATGTATGCTACTACGACCATATAACTATAATTTATCTTTAACCACCTCATTATATCCAATGAGATGAAGTGATTAAAGTCACTATGTCTAAAAATAAAATAAATTTTGTAATTTACCCATATTTAATACCATGAATTACATCTAAGAAGTTATAGAAGTTGTAATTAATTGGATTTGAAATAGGGGCATTCCTTAAAAAAATTAATTAATATCTCACTTGCTGACTTATTAAAAAAGGACATTATTCCTTCTCAAATATGACTCAAAATAATAACCAGAATAGTATCAATTAGCTTGCTGCTTTGTATAGGTACAACTGAGCTATAAATGCATGTTGACATATTGTTCTAGAGACTCGTTACCAAAACCAAATAGCTTGACAGCAAGTTTTGGCTTCTATTTCAAAGGAAAGACAAGAAGAAAAGGAATTCAACGAAATTTGACTCACTATATATATATATATATTTTATGCATGGGGTGGCAAAAAGATCTTAAGTAAACCAAGCACCATATTTATCTTTTTGTCTCTAAACCGCCATTAATGCTAATGCATGTTTGGGGGCTTCTGGGAAAAGGATCACACACACACACAGAGCTTCTTCTTTCTCATAGGGATTTATGGATATTTGACTGTGGATCCTTCACTAGTTCACTTGCATTTTGAGAATGAGTCTGATCTTTAACAATTTCGACAGCACAACCATAATGTTAATGAGGGCTATGTTTATCTTCTGCGGGAGGTCTCACTGGGATTTCATGAAGGGTCTCTGATGGAACGAGTTGCTTGATCTTCTTCATATATATCTTTGCCTTTCCCCCATAGAACCATATACAATCCACCCACTATCAACACCGCTCCTATTATACTGCAAATTCAAAAATTATTGTCATTCAAATATACGTTTACCTCAGCTATGTAGTATGTACTAAAATAAATTAGGATTAATATTATTGCCGGTTATTATAATTTGATCGAACTGTGGTTTTAGTCCCTTTAGTTTCAAATCTTGGATGTTGTTCCAAATAGTTTTATACTAGAATTTGGTCTAAGTTAATATCGTCTAGCATATGGATCAAAATCAAAATTCATTAATAGTAAAGGGTCAAAATCAAAACCCGTCTAATCTTTATATTTTTAATGAGTTTTGACTTTAGTCCCAACATTTTTAATATATATATATATATATAACGTATAGACATGCGTGTACTTGCCTTCCAAGGTGTAACTTCTCGTTTAACATGAGAGAGCCAACAAATGCCATAAAGACAAGAGCAAGAGGGTTGAAGGAAGACACATAAAGAGGGCCTTTCATGTGTACGCACCAAACCATCAACAACACAGTTGCTCCAGAAATCACTATTCCCTATATATATATATATATTCACGATTAAAAGCGATGGCATTAGTGAAAATGATTGGTTTAACAAAAATTTCTCATGTTAATATGAAACAGTGTTCCTTTAATTTGGTCATCTAACTTTATACAAAGTTTTAATTTGATCCATTTATCTTATAAAGTATTATCCGTGATATTTAATATAACAATTACTTAACTAATTTGTGCAGACTAAGAAAATAAAATAAATTGGTTAATATTTTAAACAGATGTGAAATGATATCCCTAAATACTCATATGTAACATTAAATTATACTTCATATGGTTTTAAATACAATATCTCTTTTGTAAATTTAGCAATGAAGGTATAAGTTAGGCATATTATTTTATAAAAAAATGATAATATTAGAGGCATGATATATAAAGATTTTATATTTAGGACTCAATCTAAATTCTTAACCAACTTTTATATTATGGATCAGATGGAATATATTTTTAATCATTTAACCCAAAGATTGTTAATATAAAAAAAGCTTTTTTAATGCCAATAATTATAACTTTTTAAAAAAAACTTGATACATCAACATTTGATAATGTTTTGTTATTGTTTACAAATGTGAGTATATTTTAAGAGTAACAACAATATTAGATAAAATTACTGAAAAAATACTTTACAAAAATAATGGATGAAAATGAAATCTTTTGTATAAGTTTAAAGCATCAACTGTGCCTTTCACCTATATAACTTAAATAGAAAACCACATTTTTACATGATACACCACATGAATCCCCACACACACACACATGTAGTTGAAATAATAACTTACTGAATAAGCTGTCGTGAGGAGCCTAACATTCCAACCCAACTTCCATTGAGTCCAATCTCTATCGAGACAAATAGCAAAAGCAACAGATAAGAGAGATCCCATGAAATTCATCAAAGCTGTGCTTGAGTAGTAACACGGGTAATTCTCAGCCATCTTAGCCTGTAGTAAATTGATTAAATTTGCAGTAAAACGACAAACGACAAGTAAAAGAAGTAAAACGAAAGGTCTTCAAATTATTGAACAGAGATACACACACCTGAATGATGAGCCACAAAGCATAACCGAAGTTGCTTCCCATAACAAAGAGAGCACCTAAGAGGGTGTTGCCACCAGAGGAAGAAGAGTAGTGGGGTGATGCCACGTGTCCATTATGGTGATGCAAGAGATTGCTATGAAAGGAGCCTGTGTTTATTTCTACGCCTTTGAACAGTGTTATAACCATAGCCCCACTTACTGATATTATTGTTCCAATGATCTTGGCTTTTCCTGCTATTGTTCTTAAATTCAGTTTTTCCAAACTGTTCACAAAACTTTAACATATCAATAAAAAAAGATTGGTTTTCTTTGTAATAACTGTTTCTCAGATGTCTAATAACATTTTTTAAAAATAATCAAGAATATGAATTATCTTTTGTTGAGAGATAATAATAATATAATAACATATTTAACTCTGATTTAGATGCTCTTGTTATTTTTTAATATCTCAGAGTGTATACTGTAAATGAGGTGAGACAGAGAACATAATAATTTTTAAATTACAAATTTTATTTTAAAAAGGTGATAAAACAAAATACATAGAATTTAATACATAGTAAAACATAAATTTTAAAATGTCTAGATTAAGCAGTAATCTTTTTTCCAACATATCTAGAGAATGTAAATTCTTTACTCATGAAAAATAACAGTACCACTCGACAACATTTTTAATAGATTCAAAATCTTTAAATTTTAACTTAGAATGTCTTAATTTTTTAGAGAATTTACTTCTCAGTGAAAACTTATGAGACAAATTTATAATTTAACCTAAAAGGGAATTTCTGCAGAGGAAAAATTACAGTGCGTTCCAACTTCAAGTTATTTCAACATCCGCTCATAAATTATAAAATTTAAACAAGGGCTTTTCTTTGATAACGAGTATAAGACCCAATTCACTTTATCTTTTAAATATATAATTATTTTATTAAAGTATCCCCATTTATTGTCTACATGATGGGGTCTTTTGTAAAAGTTACTTTCAGCACACGTGATTAAAAAGATATTTCAAAAAAATAAACACTCTCTTTATAAATAACTAACTTAACTAATTTCTTTAATATACAAAAAATTATGATATAACTCTTACTACCTTTGGCCCTTATTACTTATTACAACATATATTACATGATCTCTCTAAAGTACAATCAGTTTATTAATCAGGAAAATTAGTTTAAAGAAAAATAATAAATATAAATATTTTAAATAATTTATTTAGTTTCATTAATTTCTCTGAATTATAGTCAAATGTGTCTTATATTAAAGATTTGGAGTACTACAGGATAACTGTCATTGAGCATTAATTAGCTCATTATATTTGTGAGGAAGAACCAAAGGAAAAAAGGATTAAAAGCAAGAAAAGGAAAAGGAAAATTAAAGTAAAAGTGGAAACAAAAATATAATTGCAATGGAAGTTACCGGAAGCAGACGGCCACCAGAAAAGTGACGGCTGGACTGAGGTTGACCATGGCGGAGACAAATGTTGCGGATGTTAAACCCATCGCTTCCAAGTACAAGTTTTGTGACACTAATCCTCTACGTAACAATTATATTTCACAATATCAGTTAATTTATGCTATTTATTTCTCACTAATAATGGTAATGAGCCTATTTGGGATCATATTGAAAAATTACATTCACATAAGTTAAAATAAAACCCTTATCGCATACTCACCTTGAAACCATAAATCACATTGAAAAAATAATTTTTACCACTAATCCAAACAGACAATAACCAACCACTCTGTGTGTGTATGAAGAAATACATATGTTCTGTATCATAATTGTACATAATATATCCAAATTAGCTAGGTAGCTTATAAACTAATTTGGATATATTAATAAAACTAGATAAAGTAATTAATTATAACAAATTTGACATGATATTAAAATACATATGTATAACATTATATTATGTATCAATTTACAAGTTAAATAAAATAGTTTGAGAAATAATAAATATTGTATATAATTACTCAAATAGAAAAAGAAATACATAATTCCAATATTAGTTAATTTAAAACATTTTTCAATTAAAATGATTATGTGTATCATACATGGTACCACCAAGTAAATAAAATAAGGTCGTTCATAAAAATAAATATAAAAAGCAGTTAACTTGTGTGAACATTTAGTAATAATTCCTTTTATAATTTGATACATACCCAAATAAGCCGCAAAGAAATGACTGAAAGAGTATGGTCCAAGTCATCTTTGGTCTTTTGTTCCTGCAAATAATTAATAATTTACCATTAGTCATTTAACTAAAACTAAAGTTCCTAATGATCGAATTTCATATTATGCCATATAGATCAGAACTTTTGGCCCAATTCATTTGATGACAATGATTATATTATTTTCTATTTAGATTATAAAAGTTAAAGTATACTTTTAGTTTTTTATATTTGCGTCAGCTTTCATTTTAGCCTTTTAAATTTAAAAAGTGCACTTTCAATCCCTCAAACTTAACACGGTTAGTTTTTCTTAACAGAAAACGTTGACTAATCAAATTCAATCGATAACTGTGCAATAAAACGTTGACAAAGCACACTCATATTTTAATTATAATTTAATAATATAATAAATTTGATATTTTAAATTGTGTAAAATAAAAAGTATCTAAAATAAAAGCATTAAGTTTGATGAGCAAGTAATTTTTGTTAGAATAGACTAATGGTGTTAAGTTTGAGAGACTAAAAGTACACTTTTTAAACTTGAAAGACTAAAGTGAAACTGACGTAAATATAAAGGACTAAAAGTATACTTTAACCGATTATAAATAGATCCACCCAAGCCTTCACTCATCCTAGAGCTTTTATGTCAGCAAACCACAAGTTATACACGTTACCACCTCCGAATTTTTTTGATGATTTCCGAATTTTAATATAAGAGGTACTTAATTAATTTGGGTAAACTAATGAAATGAAATAAATCAATCCATTTAAACAAATATAATAAAATCTCCTTAATAAAAAATTTGTATAAAATTATATTATGTATAAGTTTGTAAGTCTATCACCCATCAAAATCATTTTTTCACTTTTAATGCAAATAAAAATGTGAGTGAAAAAAAATATATTTTCAATCGATGGAAAAAATATATTGAATTAGAGTTAGAAATTTAAAATAAATGAAAAGTAGAATATGCAAGTCCACTAAATCTTGAAGCATCCATTTCAAAGAAAGAAAAAAAGATGCTAAAAAAGACCATGTAGGATGCAATCTGAAAAAGAGTAAGAAAGTGTAGATACACGAATACCGTGAAGCAGAACTTAATTACTTCATAGAAAAGGTATTTTTCTTTTTTTAAAATAATATCCAAGTCTAGATATTATGAAAATTGAGAATCAGAAGGATTTCACTCTTGCATAGTTGAATAAAAATATGGAATTGATGAAAAAGGGAATATGAAATATCCAACCAATTCGTTTATCTTGGAAAAAACCATAAACAATTTAATATGTATCAAACCATAAGTAAATTATTTTGAAGGAAAATAATAAATATACAAAAGGAAAATGGATTAATATTTTCTATTTAGAACTAAAAGTATTGATATTATTGTCATTGAAAGGGACAAGAACATATATATAATACAACATAGCAGCATGTCGAGTATAGGTATAGAATACTGTCATATTGTTGCTTCAAAAAAGAGAAAAAAAGTTAAGTAAGAAAGACACAAATTCAAGACAAACTCTCTGACTTAAACATATTGAAAAATATATAACAGAATATTAATATAAGATTAAAAATTATTTATAATCTGGTAACTAATAAGATAATAAGAAACAAATATTAACCTTTCCACGAAGAGAGCAAGAGGAGCCATGAAAAGAGTGGCAAAGATAAATCGATAAGCAACGGCGATTCTCAGGTTCATGCCATCGTCGACGACGAGCTTGTACAGCACATTGACGCCGGTAGCAGCTACCTGAGCCACCACCGATAACATCGCCGGCCTCAGTCCCTCCACCTTATTCCACACATCCGTCATCGTCATCGCTGTCAGCTGCTGCGTGAACCAGTTATTATATGGTTGAGAATAAGATAATGATCTGATAGACAAGGAATTGGGATATATATATGGGGGTAGCTGTATATATATATATAAAGAGGGTATATTTATGGATGAAATGAGCATCATAAGAGTTTGTTATGTGCAAGGAGTAAAGTGGCGGTGTTGCTTCCCAACATGGCCTGCTTTTGCTTGACAAGTTCTTTTTTGTGTATTTCTTAATCTAACTCGATCACATGCCTTTTCACCTTGTTCTAATTTTCTTAATTGAGGATAGATCATTATTTCCCTTCCACCTTAATATATGAGTTAACTAATTTGAGTAGATGAAGAAATTGCAATAAATTAATTAATTTGATCAAATGTGACACGATCTTCTTGAAATGCCTTGTAATGCTGGAATATATATATATATATATATATATGTTTATGAGTTAACTAAGTTAGTTTAGAAATATTGATAAGTATAGGAGATAAAACTGATTCAATCTTACATGTATAATCAAATATAAATTCAAACTAGCTCTTGTTTGATTAGGGAAGGGGGTACTAATTTACAATTAGTGTACTTAGTTATTTGTGTAAAAATTGATTTTCCTAAAGTATTCATTTTAATTAAGTTATCATCGATAGAAAACTTCATTAATATGTGTAATTAATAGAGAAACTATAAAATTATATGCATCTTACTTAGGTCTCAAAAAATAGAAAAATTTAGTCTGAGGTCCCAAATAAGCAACTTATTTACAAAAAGGTCCCATGGATGAAAATATTTATTCTGTGGTCTTAAGGCAGGACCTTAAATTGTCAACATCAACGCATGGTGTTGTCAACACCAACACATGGTCTTGTCATTATCAGCACATGGTGTTGTCAACACCAATGCATGGTGTTGTCGATATAAGGACCTCATGTTGTCAACACCAGCGTTTGGGACCTCAGAATAAATATTTCCATCCATATGACCTTTTTGTAAGTAAGTTTATTATTTGGGATCTCAGAATAAATTTTTCCAAAAAATATATCTAATCATAGGTGTAAGTTTTATTTAATTGATTCGTAACTAAAAAGATTCTTTTGTTTACATCTATTTAAATAAATATTTGTAACTAACCATAAAAAATTGAGATATAAAACATATTACCTCTAGCACTCAATATGGGTTTAATAGCTAATTTCCAAATATTAAAAAAGAGTTAGTTAAATTAGTTATTTGTAAGAAATATGTATTGGGTTTCATATATTTTGATATAAAAGTACCATTCATTTTTAATCATATATATCAAAGCTAACATTGAATAAAACCCCTTAATATGGTATCATCAATAAAGATACTTTAAATAAATAATTATAAATTTAAAAAAGTGGATTGAAGTAACATATTTAAACAAAAAGTAAACTAGGCATTTAATCTTATATTTAAAATCAGAGATAATACTACTTTCTCATTACAATAACCAATTGACTTTCTTGTGATATATTAATGAAGTTAAATATATTACTTAAAATTATTTATTTCTATGTATCATTAGCTTATATATTACTTCATAAGTCAGAAAATTAATTTAAAAAAATAAATATAAATATTAAAGTAACTTACATATCTTCCTTGAAATAAAGACTTTGAATGCATCTTTATATATAGTGAACTGTCCTGCCGCTTGCCCTTTACGATTGCGTATGGACACAAGTCAAGAGTATGCTAAAACGTGCATGCATAGCTATTTTTAATTCCTTAAATTGTGGGTTTTTAGGCTTTGCTTGGAAGTTATATACCATTCATCATCATTAATATCTTTCACATGTGTTGTACCATATATATTCTTTGGAAGTATATATACTTTATAAAGAAAAACGTCTATCAAGTATCAATGGGAGCATGTTTGATAAGCATCCAACAAATATATCCAACTAGGTATTCCTATTTAAATCTATAGCGAAACATTAAAAGAATAGAAGTGAAAATTAAACAGAGTCCAATGAATTATGTTAATCTAGAGTTAAGATCAGGAGGGAAAAATGTATGAAATCTAAAAGAGAAGTAGCACGTTCCTAAACATATATAGTGGTATGTTTAGATTAGCCTTGGCGACTTTTTTTAAGTATGTTTTGTAAACTTAGGTTAGGTGAAATTTAGATTGTGTAGTATGATTTATGTTGAAATTGATTTTTTTAAAAAGAAAGTCAATAAATTGAAACTTGTTTGGATGATTAACGGGGAAATGTTTAGCTGTAAAATAATTGAAAAGAACGTGAATTTTGTTAAAATAATACACATTTCTATTATAGGTATGTAATGTGATAATTTAAGAGAATGATTTGAACTAAAATTAGAAAAATAAAAATTTTAACGTATGATTGAGAAAAAAAATTGAAAATACTAACTTACTCAAATTCCAGGGAAAACCGGGAAAAGCCCCAAATGAAAATCTGGTTGGTAGGAGATCTAAATGAGAGTATTGACATTTAATGTGTATAAAATATGCAGATTATCAATATTCTTTATTATTATTTTTAGTACTTTTTATAAACATCAAATTATTGGATATGTTGAAGTAGTATTTTTTCTTTGATACAAAATTTTTAGGAAAAGGGTTGGGCTTGCCCACGATTCAAGGGTAGGGCACCTATCTCATGATCCACTGGGGTTTATCCCTGCGGACACTGGAGCATGTTAAGTAAGCCTTTAGTTCTGACCACATAGGTATGTCAACCTAACTTCACTAAGCTGTGGTGATGCCTTCCCAAGTGCCGCGACTAGAGCTACAACAAAGTGGCACTCCACAAGATCCAACCCTCTCCCTTTAGGTGAGAGTAATAGTACAATCCTTTCACCAGTTGAACCCACAGACGATGGATTGTTAGAGTAGTTTTATCAGAGTAACGTAGGACCCACTTCAAGACTTTTCTTTTTTTCTTTATGGTCATTTTTTCTCTTTCTACATTCAAAAAGTGAAAAACATCATTTTGACTTGTAAATAAAAATAAAGTAAATATGTAAATTTGGCAAACATCAAATGCAGCAAGCACATTTTACTTTTGTAAGGTATAAAAATAATCAATATATTTTTCAAATGGAGTAAATAAGCAAAACCATTATTTTTTATAAAACCCACTTCGAGATTTTTAAATTGTCCATTATATTTTTACAAATAACTAAAATTACTAATTTTAAATTTTATAAATTAGTTATCTAACTCATATATTTATAAACTAATATGAAGTTTTATAAAATATTTTCATGTCGGTGATGATCTCACCAGTAAATGCAATTTTGGATTTTTTGTTGTTGTAAATATTGTGTGTGGATGTGTTAAAGGAAGAGTCTCACATTATTTGGGATTGTAGATCCAAGTGAATGTTTGATAAAATATGATCTTGAACTAATAAATAAGTTAAGAGGAAGAAAGAGCTTGCACATGATAAAGACCACTGGAAACAAATCCGGCAATTTTCCTTTACCCTTTATGTACAAGTTAATTGTGTATTGAGCACCTTTTATTAAAGCTTTATGAAAATAAAATACTATATTTTATAGAGAACTTTGACCAAGAAATTTCGGCATTTAATGTGAAATCTGAAATTTGAAAAGAATATTATTATTGATTAAAGATTTGACTAGGAATTTGGACTTTAATGTGATTCTAAAGCCCCTAATTGTTAGCCTTTTGACTCAATGATATTTTTAAAATAATTTACTATCACCATTTAATATCCTAGTTAAAACAATCTGTAGTCATTGATTTCTCAACATAGGAATTATTAAAAGCATTGAGAAGATATTAAAAGCATTGAAACATTGGAATTCGTTTGATTGCATTTAATGGTATTTCCTTCAGGAGCATTATCCGTTGGAATTTGTTTGATTACATTTAATGGTATTTTACATTAATAGCATTTTCAAGTTTGAAAAAGCAACCTACAATGGAAATAAATGTGTACCATATTCATTGTACTTTATAACCC
>JANTPZ010150063.1:0-11390 GCA_025593235.1 Vachellia pachyceras
TTTTGTCCTTCAATAGTACATCATCACTTCCTTCAAGCATCGGTCTTCTGGACCAAAAATAAAATCTTTAAATGCTACCAAACTTTGATGTTTGAACATTAAGCTCTAGGGCTTTGATATTTGTAGCAATTTAATTTTTTTCATATCATTTACTAGCATCCATAATGTTCTTTCGTAAAAAAATTATTATAATAGTTATGTGACTTCAGGTCATTCAATCACAATTATAAAATATCTTGGCTGCTGGCCATTAAATTAAAATAATAGTGTAATGAAATAAATTCAGTAAATTTAAATTCACAATTGAATATAAAAATAATATAAATATATTTTATAATTATATATAATATAAATTATATGTAGAGGGATCATATGTCAATGATATAAACAAATATAAATGAAGTAAATGAATGAGTATAGATGTAGCAATATAAACATCACAATATAAATGAATATAAGTAACAAAAAGATGAAATATATTAAACAATGACAATAATAATAGTAAATAACATAAAATTAACAATAAAATAATATATATTAGTTATAGTGCTAGGAGCATATTAATAATGGCATGATAAGAGGCAACAAATGAAAATGAATAATGAACAAATGAAATATAGATAGAGACAAAAAGTAAAAGATAAGGAAAATGTAAACTATAATAACAATAAATAAATAACATAAATAAATGAAATGTAAATAAAATTAAACAACTTAATGTATAAATATAAATATTGATACAATTAAAATAACGAAATATAAATATCAAATAAATAAATGAAGCATGATTAAATAACATAATATAACAACATGAAATAAATATACATAAAGGGGGATGACAATATATATAAGAAGATAGGGAAATATATATGTATGTGTGTGTATATATGTCAATATAAATAAATGTGTATATAAATAAATATGCAATAAACATTAAATAGATATGGCATATGCGTGCGCGTATGAGTAATAAATAAATAAATAAAAATGTATAGATGTAATAATATAAATAAATAGCACAATATAAATAACATAATATAACATGAAATAAAATAGTTAAATATAAATGCTAAATAAGTAAATAAACAAATGAAATATAAATATAATATAACGACATAAAACAAAAATAACTACATAATATAATATAAATTAATATAAATAATATAAATAAAAAACTTGTGAAGATATTAAAATGAAGTAACAATAATCTCCAATCTTAACCATGGAACCCGATGTATAAAACAGTAGGTAAAAGAATATCTTTAATTCCATATAATGGTTTAGATTATCATAGATATATGAATCAAATAAAATATAATAGAAGAAGAAGAAGAAAAAGAAGAAATTTCTAAGACAACAATATGGAAATACACCATTAGTAGAGCTTCGTACTGATAACGTGTTATGAAAGTAAAGAAAATTGGAGGGTAGAAGAAGAGAATGGTAGAAGAGGAAATTGAGAGAAGAAGCAAAGAAGCATATCTCATTCCATATGTGTTTCATGTCCATCCAACCCTTGTATTATAACTCTATTTATAGGCATCAAATCCTTCCAAGAGTCACAATGTCATAAACATAAGGATTAATCCACATTATAATATACATAAAGATATTAGATGTTATGGTCTTTATAACATTAAGTATGGAGAATAATAAGGGTTTGGATGTTATAGAATTTAGTATATAGAGAGGAATCCTAAGAGGAATCCAAAACACTTTATAGACATCTACACTTTATAATTTCATAACATGAAATTAATTTTTTTCACAAAACATATAAATGTCCTTAATTAAAAAAACAAAATGATAGCAACATTTTGATAAATAAAAACTTTAACTTCTTAAATAATAAAAAAATAATGTAATTATTAAATATATCACATATTGCATATTATTAATTTCTAATTTAATTTAAATAATTTAAATAAAATGTAATTAAAAATAAAAAATGTGAACATTATATTGCTTTCTTCTGTTGGAATAAAAAATAATCAAATTATCTTATTTGTAATTGCTATATAAAAAAGTGAACATTATATTATAATTGTGAACGTAAACGGCAAATAAAATAAAATAAAACAATACAAAAGACCGAACAAAATGCATTCATTTGAATATGGTTAAATGAATGTAGTCTATTGGCCCTCAAATAATAAAAGGTTAAATACGGTATTGGGGCAATATTTAAGCACAATTGGGATTCAGGGATTTTAATATTTTTGAGGAATTTCAAATAAACAAATATTTAATTCGATTTTAAAATTGTAATTAATTTTTCATTCTTAAAATTTGGAGAATGATCTAATAATGTGAAAACTTTGTACGTCAATTGAGAGTCCCCCAAATCGTTTAGAATATACTTAATTCTCATAATTAATTTTTTTAAATAATCAAACTTATTTTGAGGAAAATTCCAATTTAGTTCACTTGAAATATTAAAATTACATAAACTAATGTATATGTTTAATCCTTTAAGTTTATAATAAGTTTCAATTTAATCATTTAAGTTTGAAAAGTTTATCTTTAAAACTTTATTGTTAACAACGTTAATTTAATTTAAAGGAAAATACCGATACAACAAATTTAAATAAAAATATTGCAATTAAATAATACTAAAATATACTTAATTATTAATTATTAAACATGAGCATTTTATATTTTAAAATTTAATTATATTTTATCGGTGTTTAGCTGCAAAATCATTGTTTAAATTTACCAAGTCAGCATTTTTCATCAAATTAAATTAAAAATGTTAATAATAAATGATTAAAAGTGTACTTTTAAAATTTAATAACTAAATTGAAATTTGATGTATGACAAAATATATATACTTTAGCCAAATACATATTTAAACTTGTACTTTTTAACAAATTTATAATAAAGCGAAAAAAATAATTAGAGGTTTTTGAATTTTGTTAAATAGACATGCTACCCTTCACTCTTTTTTTTTTTTTTTCAAAAGCCACCTCCGCCGACAACCGACAGCCACATCTCCGGCAACCGACACTCCATCGATGATTAGTCCTCTTTGCGGTGATTGAGGAGAGAGGATATGAACTAATAGACATCATGTTCAATGTATTGAGATAAATTTACAAAATTTTGAATATCGTACTTAATCCTCCTAAGTTTGTTAAAAGTTTATAATTAAATTTGAATTCTGGTATTTCACCATATGAATTTACTTGGGATTTTTTCAATATCCTGAAATTAATTAAGATTAAAATCACAGAGAATTGGGAATAAATATCCCATATTATGAAATTAATTGTAGAATAAGTGGTGTGAATCATAAATGAGGATCCCACAAGATTGATGATCTTGATCAAATATTTTTGTATCGATGTTCACAACTCTCAAATGAATGATCTTGATCTTTAAGAATTCCCTTTTCCTTTAATAATTTATAATCCTCTCAGAGAATTTATATATTGCCTCTAAATTTATGTTTCTATTTATGTTGTCCTAATTGTTAAGTCGATCGAGAATTTATAAATAGTAAATGTTATTCGCTAGTAATCACGAGAAGTTTATGCAAATAGTTTCTACTTCGTAATTTTTAAATAATTTGTAGGTGATTTTCAAAAAGACGGGCACCAGAAGAAATGAAAATAAATTGTGAAAATGTTTGAATATGATCCAATAACACTTAAAAAATCAAAGTAGAATACTTTAAAAAGTTAAGAAAATGAATAAGTGAAAGAAATCAAATATGATTATACCAAAAGTTAAATTAAATATGAGTACCAAAAAATTAAAATTGAGTATGAAAAAAGTGAAAATATAAATAATAAAAAACCGAAGTCACATATTTAAATGCTGAAAAGTTTGAAGATGAATACTAAAGAAAGAATTCAGGTAAAAAAAACTAAAGAAAGAATTTTGAGTACGGAATTTTCGTCAAAAACAATTATATTCCAAGTTTCCAACCAATGGACCTTAGTTTTTATTTGAAATTTCTAAAAGTTGTGGTCTTCAATTGTAATTAATTAAAAATTTTACAGGATATTCAAGTGTCATTTTCCCTATTGCATTCAATCACGTAAACAAAAAGAGGGAAAAAAAGGGAAATTTAGTCTTAGGTC
Source organism: Vachellia pachyceras (assembly GCA_025593235.1). Classification (NCBI taxonomy): domain Eukaryota; kingdom Viridiplantae; phylum Streptophyta; class Magnoliopsida; order Fabales; family Fabaceae; genus Vachellia; species Vachellia pachyceras. The sequence continues at coordinate 4,086 of JANTPZ010150063.1, forward strand.
TCAAATAAGCAACTTATTTACAAAAAGATCCCATGGATAAAAATATTTAATCAGAGGTTCCATTGACAATATGAGGTGTTGTCAATACCAACGCATGTTATTGTCAATACAAGGACTTCATGTTGTCAATGTGACCTCTAATTAAATATTTTCATCCATAGGTCCTTTTTGTAAATAAGTTGCTTATTTGGGACCTGAGACTAAATTTCTAAAAATAAATAAAGAATAAGAAATGTAATTTTTATATGGGTGGCAAAAAAAAAATACTTTGATCGATATAACTTACCCACACGAGTATTTAAAAAAAATGAAGTTATTGAATTTAGTTTGTCCATATATATTATCATATAGTAAATCATAAAGATATATATATATATAGACAACCTTACTTAAACTAATTTCCTAACGTTTATTACATCTCATCCTCAAATTACACGTGATTATATGTTATATTCTTTTTATGTGCATCTATATTAAAATAATAACAATTTAAAAATAAAATACATGAACAATGTAATCAAAAAATTTAACATAATAGATATAAAAAATTTAACTTGAGTTATATATACACACGCACCTATGTGTGTATTCTTTGGACTATTATCATTTTTCCTCTACGGGAGAGATAATTTTCCTGGGGCTAGTTGGTTGACCTGAAAAGTAAACCACTCCTTCAAATGGACGCCGAGTGGGACCCACATAATTGAGAATGCATGGATGTGTGTCGGTGGATATATGCAATGTTGTTGTCGTGGTACGTGAATCTTTGTGCACAAGTTGGTACATTCATTTTGTTTCTTCTTCTAATTTATAAACATCCAACAAGTTCCTTCATGTTAGAAGCAATGGACCTATTTATTTAGTTGGCAAAAAAAAACAGAGAACCTATTTATTAATTTTCTTCTTAATATTTTCGTTCATTTATAGTATTAGATTTTATTATTATTTTGAATTGCTTAAAAGGCAAATTAAATTGGCGAAGGTATAAACGGATCACACCTCTAACCTTTTATCCACTCTTATTCCTCTTATCACACCTCTTCCACTTAAATTCACTGAGTTTTAAGGAGTATTAAAATATTTTTTATATATGTCCATATTTAATAAGGGCAATGAGAGGGAGTGTAAATTAATATGATATTGGAGCTTATATATGTTCCTTTTTTCCCAAATCATCTTATATTGTTTGTAAGGTAAAGAGATGCTTTTTTCTATTTACAAGGGACATCATTAAATTTTTTTGCATTAATGTACAATTTCATTACCCTTCATTTATTGTTATTTAGACTTTATACTCATATGGTAAAATGTATATTGAATAGAGTAAAGTTAAAAAGTTGTTAAATTTTAAGATAAAATTGATGAGATTAAATATTTTTCTTATAAGTGCCTTAAAGAATGGCATCATATGAATATTTAATAAGCGTAATGTTGAAAATAATTTAAATTTTAAGCTTTTAACTATTTCTATTTGCCAAGGGTTAAAATAATCTTTGGTACCTCAAACTTGCTCTCATTATGATTTTGATTCCTTAGGTTTATAACTAGTGGTTTTGGTTCATGAAGAAACAAAATGTTTCAAATTTTTATTAGATTACAGGGATCAATATTTTAAAAAAAATGAAACTTGAGAGACTAAAATAACTTGTTTAAAATTTAATGGACCAAAACTAAAATAAATGTAAATTTAACGGACTAAAAATTGTATTAACACATTTATATATATAAATTATCACTTTGCTAAACAATTATGGTAAAGCAGACCCTTCATCCTTTTGGGCAAATTGAAGTGTACCCGGTCGCCATATAAATTAAATTATATTTATTTTCTTCTTCTTTGCTTTTTTTTAGTGATATGCCTTAACTAATTACTAATTAATTACGTAAAAGTTGGTTGATTACTTAATGGACGATTCATTGCACTTAGTACACAAACTTTTGGCAGCTAATAGACCCTCCTTAATATCCGAGGCAAGTGCAACTTATTTATCATATGTTCATGATCCCATGTAAAAGGTGCGTCTATCCTTCCTAGGCTATTGTGTGTGTGTGTGTGTGTGATCAAATTGCTTACCGTATATTTGTTTTAATATTATAAAGTTACATTCACATAAATTTCCTTCTTATATATTTATTTTGAATTAAAAATTTAGCTTTTATCACTAATTTAAATAGACCCATAAAATAAAAAATTAAGTTTATTTCAATTAAATTACATCTTGCCACGTGGACTTTTAAAAAAAATAAAAATTCATTCTCATAAAATTTCAAAAATTTGTTGGAAATAATAAGTGAATCACACATGGTAAAATATGATTAAAGAATTTAATATAATAGATATAAATAATTTAATCGAAGTTTTATGCTATTTATATACTACCTCTTATTTTATGATAAGTCAATAGAATTCGGAAGTGATGATACAATAATTAAATTTATTTAAAAATAAAACTTTTTCTGTGAATAAAAGTAAAACAATTAAATTTATTTATATATAAAACCATGAATTATATACATATTACATCCCATAAAACGGTAAAAAAATTACATTAAACTTTAAATAGAGAAAATCTTGAAAAACGTTAATCATACTCTAACCTAGGGAATTAAAATAAGGACCCTTTAATTAAAAAATGTGAATTATAACATGGATGGGAGAGGTTTATATTTGGTGGTTCTCTAAAAGAATTATATAATCCTGAATATAAGTTATTTTCCAGAGTTTGTGAAATATTAAATTACTTATTTTCAAACTGCACTGCTTCTCAGTTTTGACGGAGGGTAGAGAGAAGGCGTGTGCGTTTTTTAATATTTATGGTGCTATAGTTTTGAGTTGCAGTTGTAAAACTTCAAATTAAAGAAATAAGGACTCGAGTTCTAAAACGTGTGAAAAATTGTTCAGCTGAAAAGGTCATCGAGACTCGAGTTCAGAATATCAGGAACTCGAGTTTTGAAAACTTCCAGTGAGGACTCAAGTTTGAACATCAAATTTTTGAAATGATAAAATTTTGTAAGGTATGGAACTTGAGTTTGGAAAACAGCAAGACACGAGTTCTGTGAAACTTCCAGTTTTGCAGTGGCGGAGCCATCTTGGAGTGAGGGTGGGCAGATGCCCCCACTCAAATTTTTACTTATATATAAATACCTGTTAGATTTTTATTATGCACCCACTGATTTTTAAGATCTGAACCCACTCAAATTATTTATGCTAACAAGTTTGTTGTCATTTGCTTGAAAATAAAAAATTGCCCCCACTGCTCTGAGGTCCTAGCTTCGCCACTGCAGTTTTGAATTCAAATCAATGTCACCAGCCATGTAAGCGTCATCATTATCAAAAATCTACAAATTTAAAAACAATTATTAAAACAAATCCAAATTCATCAAACTAAACGATTAACTCATCAATATTTAATAAATTACGTAATACCTCTTGTAGATCTCTAGTCAATCCGCTTTGAATGATACTATACATGTAACTGACGACATAATAGCCGCACTCAGTATTGCCCGATTGTCGAGGGCACTAAAGATAAAAAATTGTCAAAAAGTATAAAGGGATAAAACGACATGCAATGAAAGAACTTATTAAAGTCAAAGTACTTACTTTTGGATAATACCACTGTGTATTTTTATTTATACCTTTACATTTACCGCCCATTATTCAATATGTCTTGAGTTCGCTGCGATTGAATTGACAGTAGTTACATATGAAAAAACATTTCTAAACATTATTCAAAGCAATAATTTAGAAATACAAAATCTTACGTATCAAAAACGTATTTTTGCTCTTTCCCTGCCTTTCTGCCAGGCAACGGATCGAACCAATACACAGTATTCACGACGGGGCAGACAACACAAAGACTCCAATGATGACTACAACAGCACATGTACATGAAATGAAGTTAGCAAAACACGTTAATTATTACCAATTATGCTAAATGTGTTAAAGGGATTAATATAATTTCATACCTTTCAATTATTGGCGCTAGGTAACACATCTTTGGATTAATGTCTGCTCGTATTGTGCTCCCAACGTAATGCACTCGATGTTCTACAGAATTGTAACTCTTCGTTGTATTCGCAGGACATAAAAATCCATACAAATCATCTTTAGAAAAGTCGACGCAAATACTGTGCAAAGTTCTATTAAAAAGTTCAATAACAAAGGAAATATTAAATTACATAAAACCTAAAAAAATGGCATCATCAATTGAAGATAGGAATATAAAAAACTTACAAGATTGCAGATTGAATCCATGATATATCGAGGTCAGCCAGAGATAGGAATTGTTTCACATCATCCTTGTCGATACTGAATTCATACGTTACACCACGACCAACAATTCCATCAACCATCTGTATGGTCACGGATGTAAATTTTTTTCGTAGTTGCCGCAGCCGTGCCAAGGATGGGAATTTTGCAGCTTCTTCCGGGTCCTAGAAAGTAGAGAATACAGATTATAAATATAATGCCGAAAAAAAATTTAGTCAGATCATAAGGTGGCTACTACCTTATGAGGTGTTGTAGGTGTAGAAATGAGATTTTTCGGCCAAAGAATGAAGCAACCCTTAGATTGGCATAAATGGAGCACCTCTCGATCAGGGACTGGGACATCGGAGCCTTCCTCACCATCTTCAATACCTATCACCGATACGCGAGACAAGCTATCCGGAATTGACAAAGAATGGTGCGTAGTAGCTTGCCTGTAGAAATAAGCAAGGGCAACGGCACGTATTGGCTCATCCAGGTAGAGAGTACAATCCTCTCTAACTTCTTCTGCCGGGGGATCAGGGGGAGGGTCACCCAGTGCTAATGTATCAAGTGGATGATTGCTATCTTTGCTACTGGGAAATACAGGGGAATCGATATTCTTCAGTTCCTCAATCAGCTTCCCCGATTTCAGAAGAGCTGCGAACTCAGCTCTCATCTCAGCTCTTACCTAGCTCTATCTCAGCTCCAAACTGAGCCATCATCTCAGATCTTATCTGCTCACGCATATTATTTATCATCTGGTTTTGCGTCTGGCGTTCAGCGTCAAACTTAGCTTGAAGTGATTGCTCCATCTCAGCTACTCTAGATTGAAACTGAGCTTCAGTAGACTGTTGAGATGGTCGTCCAAAATATTTCCCTAGACCCGTTCCCCTCGACTCCCCTCGAACTTGGCCTGGGTAATCCGGCCTTCCAATCGCCGTCGCTAAGATGTCCATCCTCCCACTTTGAGTGAAAGTTCCCTGGCTGCTCTGCTGTGTAAGGTCATCCTGTATCGTATAATACGTCATAAGTGACTAATAAACTAAGACAAACAATCACATGTGATTATTATATGTTAACACTTACAATCCTTCCAGCCACTTCAGCAACTGCTTCATTGATGTACTTCCCACCTTTCATCCTTGCTGCTTTCCATTTTTTGTGACGTGGAGGAGGAGCAGGGGCCTGGACGTCAACGGTGGGATCTAAGGCGGATGCCTCCTCTAATCTTTGTTGCTCCTCCTCCATCATCTTTTGCTGAAGCTTTCTGTATCCGCCACGAGACAAATAATGCGGATAGATGTTTGCAGCACCCTTCTGTTTGTTGGCTTCACTTAATTCCTATTAAGGCATAAGAGGAAAATTTTAGACAGATGATAGCAACAAAATGTAGATGACTGAAGGATGTTACCTGAAATTGTGGGTCTTGCCGTGACGCCACAAACAGCCTCCAGTCTTCGGGGGCCAGAAAAGGATATTTCTGACATGGGTCTTCATTTTTCTTTGACCCCCGAATATAATATCGCGACAGCTTGTTCTTGAAGTCTTTCCAGCGTATGCGAACAAGCCCCATCCAGTGTTTCTTCATTTCTTTAGTATCTGGAACGTCATATGTTTGCTGCAAAGTACAACATTTTATAATGACATTTGAACCAATCGAAATGAAGACAGAAATGAAGTATTGTTGAAAGTTACATACCAAAATTTCTTGCCATATCATATCTCGTGTCTCTTGAGGAACAGACCGCCATCCAGGGTACAATATGCTAACTCTGCTCCGTGCCAAATACCCTAAATAGCTGATAAATCGATCTTGTTCATCACCGGTGGGATTCATATCGGCATTGAATTCTACATGCAGCTTCTCCTTTTGTTGGCGACGACGTGCAGTCAAAGAGGCCATGGTTGTACATCCCCTAAACTTTTTCATGGTAGTCAAATCTGGCACCACCATTGGGTTTTCATCTACGTGTCCATCACTATGTAACTCATCAGAACTCGCCATTTTTCTGTTAAGAAATCAATGTCAGATATAAATAAATTTCAATCAGCATGAATAAAGTAATATAGGGTAAACACATATAACACAAAATATATCGAAATTTCGTAATGAACTCCTTACTTTATGTATTTTCCCATATTCCCTCACAGTGATCTTGTCTTACAGCATAGTGATCATCATCAACCAATTCCGCTTCACGTGGTTTAGGCGGACTTATAGTAAAAGGGGGTGTATCGTCCAGGTTAAAGGTTCCATCGCCATCCTTTTGTTTTTTACTTTGAAGTACAATCAACATTTTTTTATTTGCTGGGTCTGTGATATAAAACACTTGTCTGGCCTGACTTGCTATAATGAATGGCTCATCCCCATAACCAACTCTTTGAAGATCAACTGAGGTGAATCCAAATTGTTGGTCGACCACAACGGCATTATTGTTAACCCACATACATTTGAATAAAGGAAATTTGAACTTGTTGTATGTCATCTCCCAAATTTCTTGAATAACTCTATAATAAGCCATAGATGCCAGTACAGGGTTCTTGTCTTTCGAACTTGAAAAGTGCATGGCTTCAGCTACAACCATCACCCCACTATTTTGCACTGTACTTTTGTCGTCTTGAAGCTTTGTGTAGAATGAATAACCATTTATGTCATAACCGCTCCAGGTGACCACTTCAAATGCAGGCCCCCATGCTAACCATTTGGTCATCTCAGAAGCATCAATGTCATGAGAAACCCTTTCCTTCAACCATCCTATGAATGTCTTATTTTGTTCATTCGCTATCTGCATGTCATTATTTTTAGGATACATCTTCTTTAACACCTATTTATGTTCATGGAAATAAGGTTGAATTTCTTCCATATTATTCAAGATATATAGGTGTGCTTGTAACACTTCTTCACGAGGCATACTCTTCACTTTTAAACCCCGTGTTCCCTTGCTTGCGCCTTCTTCATGCCGTGATTGTACATTCACCCCAGATAGATAATCATTGCAAAAGTCCATAGCCTCTTCCACTACATATCTTTCCACAATGGATGCTTCAGGTCG
>JANTPZ010150066.1:7518-33833 GCA_025593235.1 Vachellia pachyceras
ATAAAAATGCCAAATCTTTTTTTGGAACTTGATTGGGTTAATGGAATTAAACATTTAACTCTCTCTAAAAATTGAATGGATACATCCACTATGACTCAGTTTTTATTGAGGGTTACATAAATCAAGTTTTTTTAAAAAAAATTATTCATCTTTTTGGACATAAAAATGCCGAATCTGTTTTTTGGAACTTGATTAGGGTTAAAGGGTTAAACATTTAACTATGTTAAAATTGAATGGATACATCCACTTTGACTCAGTTTTTATCTTATGTTACATAAATCGAGTTTTCTGTGCAAGTGATGAAAAATAATTTTGACAAATCATAATACTCGAGTGATGAAATAATGATGCTCGAGTGTTGGTAATGCTGGAAGTGAATACTGGAAGTATTGAGATAGAGTATTGATGAACAGTGAAAACTTTCAGCCCGATACTCGAGTGATAGAAAGCTGGTACTCGAGTGTTAGTAGTGCTGGTAGTCAACACTTGCAGTGTTGGCTTCCAGTGTTGAGTGAAGGGTCTGTTAACCTGTGCTCGAGTGTTGGTTCTGCTGGAAGCTTTTACTTGAAGTATTACTTGACAGCACTGATAAAGGTCTCAACACTCGAGTGCTTCATTTGCAGTGCTCGAGTACAGCTTGCAGCTCAACTTGCAATGACCATAACTCTCTCATTTCAACTCCAAACCTTGCATATAATATATCAATGGAAAGCCCTGCAAGTCTACTTTCATATGAAACAAGAATCAGTCCCAAATAATGTATATAAAGAAAGTTATGATGGATTCAATAAGAAAAAGTCAGAAATAATGCGTTCAGTTTTGACCACCAAGTTTAGAAATTGATATCTCCTTAATTTGAAATCATTTGATGATGTTCTAGGTGTCTATGAAACTAATTTTAAGTCTAGTTTCATAAAAATTTGGTTTCACATCAATCAGACTTGTATTTTGGGAGATATGGTCAAAACACCAAACATATGTCGAGCTGACAGAAAACAGAGGAAGCCAATACTCGAGTGTTGACTATCCACTACTCGAGTGTTGACTCCCAGAAGGCCAATACTCGAGTGTTGTGACCCCAATACTCGAGTGTTGACCCCAGAAGGCCAATACTCAAGTGTTGTGACCCCAATACTCGAGTGTTAACCCCCAGAAGGCTAATACTCGAGTTTTGTTACCCCAGTACTCGAGTGTTGACTCCAAAATTCAATACTTCAAGTGTATACTCAAGTTTTGCTTCAAGTAATGCCATAGGAAACCCTAAAAACTCATCATACTCGAGTATTAACTTTCAGAATCAGATTTGAACATTCAAATGAAGCTTAGATGAATGGTAACTTAATGTATGATAATAACACATCTTTTTGAAACATTTTAACATCAAAAATATTTATTTAACCACATCATCCCCCAATTAAAATAATGCAAATATAGATTAACCAATATGCATTGTAAAATCATTATGCATGAAAAATATGTATTGTGAAAAAATTTTTGCATTGTAAAAACATTTTGCTCTTATTTGACATCATCAAAACTAATATCTAACAAAAGGAATTAAACATTTAACTCTATTAAAATTGAATGGATACATCCACTTTGACTCAGTTTTTATTTTGTGTTACATAAATCGAGTTTTTTAAAAAATTTATTCATCCATTTGGACATAAAAATGCCAAATCTTTTTTTGGAACTTGATTACGGTTAAAGGAATTAAACATTTAACTCTCTTAATATTGAATGGATACATCAACTGTGACTCAGTTTTTATTGAGAGTTACATAAATCGAGTTTTTTAAAAAAAACAAATTAATCTATTTGGACATAAAAATGCCAATTCCTCTTTTGGAACTTGATTAAGGTTAATGGAATTAAACACTTAACTCTCTTAATATTCAATAGATACATCCACTTTGATTCAGTTTTTATTTTGTGTTACATAAATCAAGTTTTTTAAAAAAACTTATTCATCTATTTGGATATAAAAATGCCAAATCTTTTTTTGGAACTTGATTAGGGAAAAAGGAATCTAACATTTAACTGTCTTAAAATTGAATGGATCCATACATTGTGACTTAGTTTTTATTAAGGATTACATAAATCGAGTTTTTTTGAAAACTTATTCACCTATTTGGACATAAAAATGCCAAATCTTTTATTCGAACTTGTTTACGGTTAAAGGAATTAAACATTTAACTCTCTCAAAATTGAATGGATACATCCACTGCGACTCAGTTTTTATTGAGGGTTACATAAATCCAGTTTTTTTATAAAAATTATTCATCTATTTGGACATAACAATGCAAAATCTTTTTTTGGAACTTGATTTGGGTTAAAGGAAGTTGCCATTTAACTGTCTTAAAATTGAATGGATACATCCACAGTGACTCAGTTTTTATTGAGGGTTACATAAATCGAGTTTTTTTAAAAAACTTATTCATCTATTTGGACATAAAAATGCCAAATCTTTTTTTTTGAAACTTGTTTACGGTTAAAGGAATTAAACATTTAACTCTCTCAAAATTGAATGGATACATCCACTGCGACTCAGTTTTTATTAAGGATTACATAAATCGAGTTTTTTTAAAAAACTTATTCATCTATTTGGACATAAAAATGCCAAATCTTTTTTTGGAACTTGATTAGGGTTAAAGGAATTAAACATTTACCTCTATTAAAATTGAATGGATACATCAACTTTAACACACTTTTTATTTTGTGTTACATAAATCGAGTTTTTTTAAAAAACTTATTCATCTATTTGGACATAAAAATGCCAAATCTTTTTTCAGAACTTGATTAGGGTTAAAGGAATTAAACATTTAACTCTCTTAATATTGAATCGATACATCCACTGTGACTCCATTTTTATTGAGTGTTACATAAATCGAGTTTTTTTAAAAAACTTATTCATCTATTTGGACATAAAAATGCCAAATCTTTTTTTGACACATAATTAGGGTTAAAGGACTTTAACATTTAACTTTCTTAAAATTGAATCGATACAACCACTGTGACTCAGTTTTTATTGAGGATTACATAAATCGAGGTTTTTTAAAAAACTATTCATCTATTTTGGACATAAAAATGCCACATTTTTTTGGAAATAGATTAGGGTTAAAGGAATTAAACATTTAACTCTCTTAAAATTTAATGGATACATCCACTTTGACTCAATTTTTATTGAGGGTGACATAAATCGATTTTTTTAAAAAAAAATTATTCATCTACTTGGACATAAAAATGCCAAATCTTTTGTTGGAACTTGATTAGGGTTAAAGGAATTAAACATTTAACTCTCTTAAAATTGTATGGATACATCCACTGTGACTCTGTTTTTATTGAGAGGTACATAAATCGAGTTTTTTTTCAAAATTTATTCATCTATTTCAACATGAAAATGCCAAATCTTTTTTTTTTTTAAAAAACTTGATTAGGTTTAAAGGAATTAAACATTTAACTCTCTTAATATTGAATGGATAAATCCACAGTGAGTCAGTTTTTATTGAGGGTCACATAAATCGAGTTTTTTTAAAAACTTATTCATCTATTTGGACATAAAATTGCCCAAGCTTTTTTGGGAACATGATTAGGGTTAAAAGAATTAAACATTTAACTCTTTTAAAATTTGAATGGATACATCCATTGTGACTCAGCTTTTATTGAGGGTCACATAAATCTAGTTTTTTTAAAAAAACTTATTCATCAATGTGGACATAAAATTGCCAAATCATTTTTTTGGAACTTGATTAGGGTTAAAGGAATTAAACATTTAACTGTCTTAAAATTGCATGGATACTATATTGTGACTCAGTTTTTATTCAGGGTGCCATAAATCGAGTTTTTTTTAAAAAACTTATTCATCTATTTGAAAATAAAAATGCCAAATCTTTTTTGGAACATGCTTAGGGTTAAAGGAATTAAACATTTAACTCTGTTAAAATTGAATGGATACATCCATTGTCACTCAGTTTTTATTGATGGTTAAATAAATGAGTTTTTTTAAAAAAACATTATTCATCTATTTGGATATAAAAATGCCTAATCGTTTTTTGGAACTTGATTAGTGTTAAAGGAATTAAACATTTAACTCTCTTACAATTGAATGGATACATACACTGTGACTCAATTTTTATTGAGGTTTACATAAATCGAATTTTTTTAAAAAATTTATTCATTTATTTAGAATTAAAAATGCCAATTTTTTTTGGATCAGGATTAGGGTTAGAGGACTTAAACATTTAACTATATTAATATTGAATAGATACATCCACTGTGACTCAGTTTTTATTGAGGGTTACTCAAATCGATTTTTTTAAAAAAATTATTCATCTATTTCGACATAAAAATGCCAAATCGTCTTTTGGAACTTGATTAGGGTTACCGGAAATAAACATTTAACTCTGTTAAAATTGAATGGATACAACCACTGTGACTCAGTTTTTGTTGAGGCTTACATAAATTGAGGCTTGTTGAAAATGTATTCATCAATTTGGAGATAAAAATGCAACATTTTTTTCGAATTAGATTAGGGTTAAAGGAATTAAACATTTAAAATTGAATAGATACATCATTGTGACTCATTTTTTATTGAGGGTGACAAAAATCGATTTTTCTTAACAAAACTTAGTCATCTATTTGGGTATAAAAATGCCAAATCTTCTTTTGGAACTTGATTAGTGTTACCAGAATTAAACATTTAACTCTCTTAAAATTGAATCGATACAACCACTTTGACTCATTTTTATTGAGGATTACATAAATCGTGGTTTTTTTAAAAATGTTTTCAACTATTTGGACATAAAAATGCCACATGTTTTTAGAACTAGATTAGGGTTAAATGAATTTAACATTTAACTCTCTTAAATTTGAATGGATACATCCACTCTAACTCAGTTTTTATTGAGCGTAACATAAATCGATTTTTTTAAAAAAAGTTATTCATCTATGTGGATATAAAAATGCCAAATCTTTTTTTGGAACTTGATTAGGGTTAAAGGAATTAAACATTTAACTCTTTTAAAATTGTATGGATACATCCGCTGTGACTCAGTTTTTATTGAGCATTACATAAATCGAGTTTTTTTAAAAAAAACTTATTCATCTATGTGGACTTAAAAATGGCAAATATTTTTTTTGGAACTTGATTAGGGTTAAAGGAATTAAACATTTAATACTCTTGATATTGAATAGATACATCCATTGTGACTCAGTTTTTATTGAGGGTTACTCAAATCGATTTTTTTAAAAAAATTATTCATCTATTTCGACATAAAAATGCCAAATCGTCTTTTGGAACTTGATTAGGGTTACCGGAAATAAACATTTAACTCTGTTAAAATTGAATGGATACAACCACTGTGACTCAGTTTTTGTTGAGGCTTACATAAATCGAGGTTTGTTGAAAACGTATTCATCAATTTGGAGATAAAAATGCAACATTTTTTTCGAATTAGATTAGGGTTAAAGGAATTAAACATTTAAAATTGAATGGATACATCCATTGTGACTCATTTTTTATTTAGGGTGACAAAAATCGATTTTTTTTAACAAAACTTAGCCATCAATTTGGGTATAAAAATGCCAAATCTTCTTTTGAAACTTGATTAGTGTTACAGGAATTAAACATTTAACTCTCTTAAAATTGAATGGATACAACCACTTTGACTTATTTTTATTGAGGATTACATAAATCGTGGTTTTTTAAAAACGTTTTCATCTATTTGGACATAAAAATGCCACATTTTTTTTGGAACTAGATTAGGGTTAAATGAATTTAACATTTAACTCTCTTAACATTGAATGGATACATCCACTCTTACTCAGTTTTTATTGAGAGTAACATAAATCGAAATTTTTTAAAAAACTTATTCATCTATGTGGATATAAAAATGCCAAATCTTTTTTTGGAACTTGATTAGGGTTAAAGGAATTAAACATTTAACTCTCTCAAAATTGAATGTATACATCCACTGTGACTCAGTATTTATTGAGGGTCACATAAATGAGTTTTTTTTAAAAAACTTATTCATCTATTTGGACATAAAGCCGGCAAATCTTATTTTGTAACTTTCTTAGGGTTAAAGGAATTAAACATTTAACACTCTTAAAATTGAATGGATACATCCAATGTGACTCAGTTTTTATTGAGGGTTACATAAATTTAGTTTTTTAAAAAACTTATTCATCGATTTCGGCATAAAAATGCTAAATCTTTTTTTTGGAACTTGATTAGGGTTCAATGAATCAAACATTTAACTATCTTAAAATTGAATGGATACAACCACTGTGACTCAGTTTTTATTGAGGATTACATAAATCGAGATTTTTTAAAAACATATTAATCTATTTGAACATAAAAATGCCAAATCTTTTTTTGAAACTAGATTAGGGTTAAAGGAATTTAACTTTTAACTGTCTTAAAATTGAATGGATATATCCACTTTGACTCAGTTTTTATTGAGGGTTACATTTCACTGTCTTAAAATTGAATGGATACATCCACTTTGACTCAGTTTTTATTGAGGGTTACATAAATCGATTTTTTTTAAAAAAAACTTATTCATCTATTTGGTCATAAGAATGCCTAATCTTTTTTGGAACTTGATTAGGGTTAATTGAATTAAACATTTAAGTCTCTTAAGATTGACTGGATACATCCACAGTGACTCAGTTTTTATTGAGGGTCACATAAATCTATTTTTTTAAAAAACTTATTCATCGATTTGGGCATAAAAATGCGAAATCTTTTTTTCGAACTTGATTAGGGTTAAATGAATTAAACATTTAACTGTCTTAAAATTGAATGGATACAACCACTACGACTTAGTTTTTATTCAGGCTTACATAAATCTAGTTTTTTTAAAAAATTTATTCATCTATTTGGACATAAAAATGCCTCATTTTTTTAGAACGAGATTAAGGTTAAAGGAATTAAATATTTAACTCTCTTAAAATTGAATGGATCCATCCACTGTGATACAGTTCAAAGGATTACATAAATCGAGGTTTTTTAAAAACTTATTCATCTATTTGGACAAAAAAATGCCACATTTTTTTGGAACTAGATTAGTGTTAAATGAATTAAACATTTAACTCTCTTAAAATTGAATGGATACATCCACTTTGACTCAATTTTTATTGATGGTTACATAAATCGATTTTTTTTAAAAAAAATTATTCTTCTACTTGGACATAAAAATGCCAAATCTTTTTTAACTTGATTAGGGGTAAAGGAATTACACATTTAACTCTCTTGATATTGAATGGATACATCCACCGTGACTCATTTTTTATTGAGAGTTAGAAAATGATTGGCCTAAAGGAATTAAACATTTAACTGTCTTAAAATTGAATGGATACAACCACTGTGACTCAGTTTTTATTGAGGATTACATAAATCGAGATTTTTTAAAAACGTATTCATCTATTTGGACATAAAAATGCCACATTTTTTTGGAACTAGATTAGGGATAAAGGAATTAAACATTTAACTCTCTTAAAATTGAATGGATACATCCACTTTGACTTAATTTTTATTGAGAGTTACATAAATCGATTTTTTTTAAAAAAAATATTCTTCTAGTTGGACATAAAAATGCCAAATCTTTTTTTGGAACTTGATTAGGGGTAAAGGAATTACACATTTAACTCTCTTGATATTGAATGGATACATCCGCTGTGACTCAGTTTTTATTGAGGGTTAGAACATGATTAGGCTAAAGGAATTAAACATTTAACTGTCTTAAAATTGAATGGATACAACCACTGTGACTCAGTTTTTATTGAAGACTACATAAATCGAGGCTTTTTAAACACGTATTCATATATTTAGACATAAAAATGCCACATTTTTTTGGAACTAGATTAGGGTTAAAGGAATTAAACATTTAACTCTCTTAAAATTGAATGGATGCATCCACTTTGACTCAATTTTTATTGAGGGTTACATAAATCGATATTTTTTTAAAAAACTTATTCATCTATTTGAACATAAAAATGCCAAATCTTTTCCGAAACTAGATTAGGGTAAAAGGAATTAAACATTTAACTCTCTTAAAATTGAATTGATACATCCGCTGTGATTCCGTTTTTATTGAGGGTTACATAAATCGAGTTTTTTAAAAAGAATTATTTATCAATTTGAACATAAAAATGCGAAATCATTTTTTGAAACTAGATTAGGGTTAAAGCAATTAAACATTTAACTGTCTCAAAATTGATTGGATACAACCTCTGTGATTTAGTTTTTGTTGAGGATTACATAAATCGAGGTTTTTTTAAAAATGTATTAATCTATTTGGACATAAAAATGCCACATTTTTTTGGAACTAGATTAGGGTTAAAGGAATTGAAGATTTAACTCTCTAAAATTTTAATGAATACATCCGCTATGACTCAGTTTTTATTGAGGGTTACATAAGTCTAGTTTCTTTAAAAAAACTTATTCATCTATTTGGATATAAAAATGCCAAATCTTTTTTTGGAACTTTATTAGGGTTAAAGGAATTAAACGTTTAAATCTCTTAAATTTGTATGGATACATCGACTATGACTCAGTTTTTATTGAGGGTCACATAAATCGAGTTTTTTTTAAAAAGAATTATTCATCTATTTGGACATAAAAATGTGAAATCTTTTTTTGGAACTAGATTAGGGTTAAAGGAATTAATCATTTAACTCTCTTAAAATTGTATGGATGCATCCACTGTGACTCAGTTTTTATTGAGGCTTACATAAATCGAGGTTTTTTAAAAACGTATTCATCTAGTTGGACATAACAATGCCACATTTTTTTTGAACTAGATTAGGGTGAAAGGAACTAAAGATTTAACTCTCTTAAAATTGTATGGATACATCACTGTGACTCAGTTTTTATTGAGGGTTACATAAATCGAGTTTTTTTAAAAAGAGTTGTTCATCCAGTTGGACATAAAAATGCGAAATCAATTTTTGGAACTAGATTAGGGTTAAAGGAATTAAACATTTAACTCTCTTAAAATTGTATGGATACATCCACTGTGACTCAGTTTTTATTGAGGCTTACATAAATTGAGGTTTTTTAAAAGCGTATTCATCTATTTGGAGATAAAAATGCCACATTTTTTTGGAACTAGATTAGGGTGAAAGGAATTAAACAATTAACTCTCTTAAAATTGAGTAGATACATCCACTGTGACTCAATTTTTATTGAGCGTTACGTAAATCGAGTTTTTTTAAAAAGAATTATTCATCTATTTGAACATAAAAATGCGAAATCTTTTTTTGAAACTAGATTAGGGTTAAAGGAATTAAACATTTAACTCTTTTAAAATTGTATGGATACATCCGCTGTGACTCAGTTTTTATTGAGCATTACAGAAATCGAGTTTTTTTAAAAAAAACTTATTCATCTATGTGACTTAAAAATGGCAAATATTTTTTTTGGAACTTGATTAGGGTTAAAGGAATTAAACATTTAACTCTGTTAAAATTGAATGGATACATCCGCTGGGATTCAATATTTTTTGATGGTTACATAAATCGAGTTTTTTCAAAATAATTGTTCATCCATTTGGACATAAAAATTCCAAATCGTTTTTTTTAACTTGATTAGGGTTAAAGGAATTAAACATTTAACTGTCTTAAAATTGATTGGATACAACCTCTATGATTCAGTTTTTATTGAGGATTCCATAAATCGATGTTTTTTTAAAAACGTATTTGTTGGAAATTGTGCCCTAGAGCCAATCATTGTACTTCATACATTATTTATTTTAATGAATTTTCTCCATTTAATTATCATAAACTTTGTGTGTTTATTATGATAATTGCTCCCATGTGCAAATTATGAATATTGTCCTAACTGTCCCTGGTCAGTTATCTATGTGGGAACAAAGATAAAGCAAGACCAGCATGACTTTGATAAGGTATGGAGATACAAGTCAAAGTCATAGGCACTTGTAAGAGTACAAGGTGCTGGACCGACTCGCTATGAGAAACCTACATGGATTAAGTCATTAGCTTATCTCATATGTAATCACGTCACAATGCCCTTCGACCTGAGATCATCATGGATTCCTACATGAAAGTCGTTAAGCTTTAACCTAGTCAAAAGTCATCTTTGACCGGGTGATGATAAAGGCTATGATCGGGCTTAAGGGTTTTCATGTGGAGGAATGGGAGTGATCAAGATGGGATTTGTCCCTCACATTAGTTGAAAGATATTATTAGGCCCCTCGATGAGTGAGTCTGAGAAATGTATGGCCACACTGAAACGAGAAGGAGTTTTCGTTTCTTTAATCAGACTACTCAAGGATCGAGAAAGTAAAGGTCGGGAACATGAGGATGACGTCATCCATGCCTCATCCTTGATTGAACTATCGCGTGACAAAAGGGACGTGATGTGGTTGCGTAAAAGATTGCATCGTGTTAATGATCCCCGTATAATTTGGGTAGTCGTAATGTCTTGCTAGAGACCGCTTGCGACTTGTGGGCTAATGTTGAGTTTAGCCCACTGCCAACTTTATATGGGCCTACAGGGTCGTACGCAAGAATAGCCCAACATAATATTTATTTCTAGGGTTTATTCAAATTTTAAATATATGTGTATATCTGTTGAAATTCGAAATTGCACAATATTATGTAAATAATATTTGTGTTGTTAGTTTAATTTATTTGATAAATTAAACAACTAACGTCAATTTAATTATGAGGATAAATTAAATCTGTTGGCTCATTATTTGGATTAATTAAATGGATAAAATTTGATCAGATCAATTTAATCCAAGTTAAGATTGCAAAATTCAAATTTAACATTTTGAATATTGAATTTCGAAATTCAAGATTGGATCTTGAATATCTTTTGAATTTTGAATTTCAAGATTAGATCTAGAATATCTTTGAAATTCGAAATTTAATATTAGATCTTGAATATCTTTTGAAATTTGAATTTCAAGATTAGATCTAGAATATCCTTGAAATTTGAAATTTAATATTAGATTTTGAATATCTTTTGAAATTTGAATTCAAGATTAGATCTAGAATATCCTTGAAATCCGAAATTCAAGATGAGATCTTGAATATCTTTTGAAATTTGAATTTCAAGATTAGATCTAGAATATCCTTCTGAAATTAAAATTAGAATTTTTCAAGATTGATAAAAGATTAATCTTCTATTATGATGTACTCTATGAGCTTTATAAATATAAGTGCTCATGGACAGAAGAAAAAAATCCAATTTTCAAAATTAAGCCCATCCTTAAGCCTAGAAACCCTAGAGAGAGAGTGTGGAACCAAGAGGCGTTAGCAAACTGCTATTGTTAGAGACTGTTCGCGTGGATACCGGTAGAGGGAGGCGATTGAAAGAACGTCGGCTCCTCGTGATCGGAAGTAAGAACGCGGGACGTTGTGGAACCTAAAGAGATCTAGACGCAAAGCAAGAGACAATCTTGAAATGCAAAAGGTACGCCTTCATCTCCTCGATCTAAACGCCTTTGACAGATCCGTATTTGGAATTGGAAAATTTTAAATCCCGCTGCGTGTACACCCTAACCCCAACAGTATTCATCATTTTTGGATATAAAAATGCCACATTTTTTTGGAACTAAATTAGGGTCAAAGGAATAAAACATTTAACTCTCTTAAAATTGAATGGATACATCCTATGTGACTTAGTTTTTATTGAGGGTTACATAAATCGAGTTTTTTGAAAAGAATTATTCATCCATTTGGACATAAAAATGCGAAATCCAATTTTGGAACAAGATTAGGGTTAAAATTGAATGGATACAGCCACTGTGACTTATTTTTTATTGAGGGTTACATAAATCGAGGTTTTTTAAAAACGTATTCATCTTTTAGGACATAAAAATGCCACATTTTTTTGGAACTAGATTAGGGTCAAAGGAATAAAACATTTAACTCTCTTAAAATTGAATGGATACATCCACTATGACTCAGTTTTTATTGAGGGTTACATAAATCGAGTTTTTTGAAAAGAATTATTCATCTATGTGGACATAAAAATGCGAAATCTTATTTTGGAACTAGATTAGGGTTAAAATTGTATGGATACATCCACTGTGACTCAGTTTTTATTGAGGGTTACATAAATCGAGGTTTTTTAAAAATGTATTCATCTATTTGGACATAAAAATGCCACATTTTTTTGGAACTAGATTAGGGTCAAAGGAATAAAACATTTAACTCTCTTAAAATTGAATGGATACATCCACTATAACTCAGTTTTTATTGAGGGTTACATAAATTGAGTTTTTTTGAAAAGAATTATTCATTTATTTGGACATAAAAATGCGAAATCTTTTTTTGGAACTTGATTAGGGTTAAAGGAATTTAACATTTAACTCTCTTAAAATTGTATGGATACATTTGCTGTGACTCAGTTTTTATTGAGCGTTACATAAATCGAGTTTTTTAAAAAAAACTTATTCATCTATTCGGACATCAAAATGCTAAATCTTTTTTTGGAACTTGATTAGGGATAAAGAAATTAAACATTTAACTCTCTTAATATTGAATGGATACATCCTATGTGACTTAGTTTTTATTGAGGGTTACATAAATCGAGTTTTTTGGAAAGAATTATTGATTTATTTGGACATAAAAATGCGAAATCTTTTTTTGGAACTTGATTAGGGTTAAAGGAATTAAACATTTAACTCTCTTAAAATTGTATGGATACATCCACTGTGACTAAGTTTTTACTGAGAGTTACATAAATCGAGTTTTTTTAAAAATTTATTCATCTATTTTAACATAAAAATGCCAAATCTTTTTTTGAAACTTAATTATGGTTAAAGGAATTAAACATTTAACTGTCTTAAAATTGATTGAATACAACCTATGTGACTCAGTTTTTATTAAGGATTACATAAATCGAGGTTTTTTAAAAAATTATTCATCTATTTGGACATAAAAAGGACACATTTTTTTGAACTAGATTAGGGTTACAGAAATTAAACATTTAACTATCGTAAAATTCAATGGATACATCCACTGTGACTCAGTTTTTATTGAGGGTTACATAAATCGAGTTTTTTAAAAAAATTATTCACCTATTTGAACATAAAAATTCCAAATGTTTTTTAGGAACTTGATTAGAGTTAAAGCAATTAAATATTTAACTGTCTTAAAATTAAATGGATACATCAACTGTGACTCAGTTTTTATTGAGGGTTACATAAATCTAGTTATTTTAACAAAACTTATTCATCTATTTGGATATAAAAATGCCAAATCTTTTTTAGGAACTTGATTAGGGTTAAAGGAATTAAACATTTAATTCTCTTAAAATTGAAAGGATACATCCCCTGTGACTCAGTTTTTATTGAAGGTTAAATAAATAGAGTTTTTTTAAAAAAATTATTCATCTATTTGGACATAAAAATGTCTAATTTTTTTGGAACTTGATTAGGGTTAAAGGAATTAAAGATTTAACTCCCTGGAAATTGTGTGGATACATCCACTATGACTCTGTTTTTATTGAGACTTACATAAATCGAGTTTTTTTTAAAAAACTCATTCATCTATTTGGACATAAAAATGCCAAATCTTTTTTAGGAACTTGATTAGGGTTAAATGAATTAAACATTTAACTCTCTTAAAATTGAATGGATACATCCATTATGACTCTGTTTTTATTGAGGGTTATATAAATCTAGTTTTTTTAAATAATCTTATTCATCTATTTGGACATAAAAATGCAAAATCTTTTTTTTGGAACATGATTAGGGTTAAAGATATTAAACATCTAACTGTCTCAAAATTGATTGGATACAACCTCTGTGATTAAGTTTTTGTTGAGAATTACATAAATCGAGGTTTTTTAACAACGTATTCATCTGTTTGGACATAAAAATACCTCATTTTTTTGGAACTACATTAGGGTTAAAGGAATTAAACATTTAACTCTCTTAAAATTGTTTGGATACATTAACTGTGACTCAGTTTTTATTGAGGGTTTCATAAATCTAGTTTTTTTTAAAAAAAATTATTCATCATTTGGACATAAAAATGCCAAATCTTTTATTTGTAACTTAATTAGGGTTAAAGGAATTAAACATTTAACTCTCTTAATTTGAATGGATACACGCACTGTGACTCATTTTTTATTGAGGGTTACATAAATCGAGTTTTTTTAAAAAACTTTTTCATCTAATTGGACTAAAAAATGCCAAAGCTTTTATTTGAACTTAATTAGGGTTAGGGGAATTAAACATTTAACTGTCCTAAAATTGATTGGATACAACCTCTGTGATTCAGTTTTTATTGAGGATTACATAAATTGAGGTTTTTTAAAAACATATTCATCTAAAATGACATAAAAATGCCCCATTTTTTTGGAAATAGATTAGGGTTAAAGGAATTGAACATTTAACTCTCTAAAAATTGAATGGATACATCCGCTGTGACTCAGTTTTTATTTAGAGTTACATAAATCTAGTTTTTTTTAAAAAACTTATTCATCTATTTGGACATAAAAATGCCAAATCTTTTTTTTTTGGAACTTTATTAGGGTTAAAGGAATTAAACATTTAACTGTCTTGAAATTGATTGGATACAACCTCTGTGATTCAGTTTTTATTGAGGATTACATAAATCGAGGTTTTTTAAAAATGTATTCATCTATTTGGACATAAAAATGCCACTTTTTTTTGGAACTTGATTAGGGTTAAAGGAATTAAACATTTAACTCTCTTAAAATTGAATGGATACATATACTGTAACTCAGTTTTTGTTAAGGGTTACATAAATCGAGTTTTTTAAAAAAACTTATTCATCTATTTGTACATAAAAATGCTAAATCTTTTTTTGGAACTTGATTAGGGTTAAAGGAATTAAATATTTAACTGTCTTAAAATTGAATGGATATATCAACAGTGACTCAGCTTTTATTGAGGGTTACATAAATCTACTTTTTTAAAAAACTTATTCATGTATTTGGACATAAAAATTCCAAATCTTTTTTTGGAACTTGATTAGGGTTAAAGGAATTAAACATTAAACTCTCTTAAAATTGAGTGGATACATCCACTTTGACTAAGTTTTTATTGAGGGTTACATAAATCTTGTTTTTTTAAAAAAAACTTGTTCATCTATTTGGTCATAAAAATGCCAAATCTTTTTTTGAAACTTGATTAGGGTTAAAGGATTTAAACATTTAACTCTCTTAAAATTGTAAGGGTACATCAACTGTGACTCATTTTTTGTGAGAATTACATAAATCGACTTTTTTAAAAAAACTTACTCATCTATTTGGACATAAAAATGCCAAATCTCTTCTTTGGAACTTTATTAGGGTTAAAGGAATTAAACATTAAACTTTCTTAAAATTGAATGGATATATCAACAGTGACTCAGTTTTTATTGAGGGTTACATAAATCTACTTTTTTAAAAAACTTATTCATGTATTTGGACATAAAAATTCCAAATCTTTTTTTGGAACTTGATTAGGGTTAAAGGAATTAAACATTAAACTCTCTTAAAATTGAGTGGATACATCCACTTTGACTAAGTTTTTATTGAGGGTTACATAAATCTTGTTTTTTTAAAAAAAACTTGTTCATCTATTTGGCCATAAAAATGCCAAATCTTTTTTTGAAACTTGATTAGGGTTAAAGGATTTAAACATTTAACTCTCTTAAAATTGTAAGGGTACATCAACTGTGACTCATTTTTTGTGAGAATTACATAAATCGACTTTTTTTAAAAAACTTACTCATCTATTTGGACATAAAAATGCCAAATCTCTTCTTTGGAACTTTATTAGGGTTAAAGGAATTAAACATTAAACTTTCTTAAAATTGAGTGGCTACATCCACTGTGACTAAGTTTTTATTGAGGGTTACATAAATCTAGTTTTTTTAAAAAAAAAGTTGTTCATCTATTTGGTCATAAAAATGCCAAATGTTTTTTTGAAACTTGATTAGGGTTAAAGGAATTAAACATTTAACTCTCTTAAAATTGTAAGGGTACATTCATTGTGACTCATTTTTTTGTGAGAATTACATAAATCGACTTTTTTTAAAAAACTTATTCATCTATTTGGACAAAAAAATGCCAAATCTTTTTTGGTACTTGTTTTGGGTTAAAGGAATTAAACATTTAACTGTCTTAAAATTGATTCGTTACAACCTCTGTGATTCAGTTTTTATTGAGGATTACATAAATCGAGGTTTTTTAAAAACGTACTCATCTAAATGGACATAAAAATGCCACATTTATTTGGAACTAGCTTAGGGTTAAATGAATTAAACATTTAACTCTCTTAAAATTGAATGGATACATCCGCTGTGGCTCAGTTTTAATTGAGGGTTACATAAATCTAGAGTTTTTTCAAAAAAAAATGTTAATCTATTTGGTCATAAAAATGCCAAATCTTTTTTTGGAACTTGATTAGGGTAAAAGGAATTAAACATTTAACTCTATTAAAATTGAATGGATACATCCATTGTGACTGATTTTTTATTGATTGTTACATAAATAGAGTTTTTAAAAAAACTTATTCATTTATTTGTACATAAAAATGCGAAATCTTTTTTTTGGAACTTGATTAGGGTTAAAGGAATTAAACATTTAACTGTGTTAAAATTGAATGGATACATCCACTAGGACTCAGAATTTATTGAGGGTTATATAAATCGAATTTTTTAAAAAAAACTTATTCATCTATTTGGACGTAAAAATGCCAAATCTTTATTTGGAACTTGATTAGGTTTAAAGGAATTAAACATTTAACTCTCTTAAAATTGAAGGGATACATCTACTGCGACTCAGTTTTTCTTGAGGTTTTGTAAATCAAGTGTTTTTTAAAAAAACTTATTCATCTATTTGGAAATAAAAATGCCAAATCTTTTTTTGCAATTTATTAGGGTTAAAGGAATTAAGCATTTAACTCTCTTAATATTGAATGGATAAATCCACTATGACTCAGTTTTTTATTGAGCGTTATATAAATCGAGTTTTTTAAAAAAAATTTATTCATCTATTTGGACATAAAATTGCCAAATCTCTTTTTGAAACTTGATTAGCGTTAAAGGAATTAAACATTTAACTCTCTTGAAATTGAGTGGATACATCCACTGTGACTCAGTTTTTATTGAGTGTTACATAAATATATTTTTGTAAAAAAACTTATTGATCATTTTGTACATAAAAATGCGAAATCATTTTTTTGGAAGTTGATTAGGGTTATAGGAATTACACATTAACTCTGTTAAAATTGAATGGGTACATCCACTGGGACTCAAAATTTATTGAGGGTTACATAAATCAAATTTTTTTATAAAAATCTTATTCATCTATTTAGACATAAAAATGCGAAATCTTCTTTTTTGGAACTTCATTAGGCTTAAAAGAATTGAACATTTAACTCTTTTAAATTTGAGTGGATACATCCACTGTGACTCCGTTTTTATTGAGGGTTATATAGATCTAGTTTTTTAAAAAAACATGTTCATCTATTTGGTCATAAAATTGCCAAATCTTTTTGTTTTAAACTTGATTAGGGTTAAATGAATTAAACATTTAACCCTCTTAAAATTGAATGGATACATCCAATGTGACTCAGTTTTTATTGATGGTTACATAAATCGAGGTTTTTAATAAAACTTCTTCATCTATTTGGATATAATAATGACAAATCTATTTTTGGAACTTGATTAGGGTTAAAGGAATTCAACATTTAACTCTCTAAAAATTGTGTGGATACATCCACTGTGCCTCAATTTTTATTAAGGGTTACATGAATCAAGTTTTTTTAAAAAAACTTATTCATCTATTTGGACATAAAAACGCCAAATCTTTTTTTGGAACTTCATTAGGGTTAAAGGAATTAAACATTTAACACTCTTAATATTGAATGGATAGATCCACTATGACTCACCTTTATTGAGGGTTACATAAATATAGTTTTTAAGTAAAAAATATATTCATCTATTTGGACATAAAAATGTCAAATATTTTTTTGAAACAAGATTAGGGTTAAAGGAATTAAACATTTAACTCTCTTAATATTGAATGGATACATCCACTGTGATTCAGTTTTTATTGAGGCCTACATATATCGATTTTTTTAAAAAAAACTTATTCATCTATTTAAACATAAAAATGCGAAATCTTTCTTTGGAACATGATTAGGGTTAAAGGAATTAAACATTTAAATCTTTTAAAATTGTATGGATACATCCACTGTGACTCAGTTTTTATTGAGGCTTACATAAATAGAGTTTTTTTAAAGAACTTATTTATCTATTTGGACGTAAAAATGCGAAATATTTTTTTGGAACTTGATTAGGGCTAAAGGAATTAAACATTTAAGTCTCTTAAAATTGAGTGGATACATCCATTTTTTATTGAGGGTTACATAAATCTCATTTTTTTAAAAACTTCATATATTAGGACATAAAAATGCCAAATCTTTTTTTTTGAACTTGATTAGAGTTAAAGGAATTAAACCTTTAACTCACTTAAAATTGGCTGGATACATCCACTGTGACTCAGTTTTTATTGAGGGTTACATAAATCAATTTTTTTAAAAAAACTTATTAATCTATTTGGACATAAAAATTGCAAATCTTTTTTTGGAACTTGTTTATGGTTACCAGAATTAAACATTTAACACTCATAAAATTGACAAGATACATCCACAGTGACTCAGCTTTTATTGAGGGTTACATAAATCAATTTTTTTAAAAAACCTATTCATCTATTTGGACATAAAAATGCGAAATCTTTTTTTGGAACATGATTAGGGTTAAAGGAATTAAACATTTAAATCTCTTAAAATTGGCTGGATACATCCACTGTGACTTAGTTTTTATTGAGGGTTACATAAATTTATTTTTTTAAAAAAACTTATTCATCTATTTGGACATAAAAATCGCAAATCTTTTTTTCGAACTTGTTTATCGTTACCAGAATTAAACATTTAACACTCTTAAAATTGACAAGATACATCCACAGTGACTCAGTTTTTATTGAGGGTTACATAAATCGATTTTTTTAAAAAAACCTATTCATCTATTTCGACATAAAAATGCGAAATCTTTTTTTGGAATATGATTAGAGTTAAAGGAATTAAACATTTAAATCTCTTAAAATAGAGTGAATACATCTACTGTGACTCAGTTTTTGTTGAGGGTTACATCAATCTAGTTTTTATAAAAAAATTTATTCATCTATTTGGACATAAAAATGCAGAATCTTTTTTGTTGCAACCTGATTAGTGTTAAAGGAATTAAACATTTAACTCTTTTAATATTGAATGGATAGATCCACTGTGACTCAGTTTTATTGAGGGTTAAATAAATCTAGTTTTTTAAGAAACTTATTTATCTATTAGGATATAAAAATGCCAAATCTTTTTTTTGAAACTTGATTAGGGTTAAAGGAAATAAACATTTAACTCACTTAAAATTGACTGGATACATCCGCTGTGATTCAGTTTTTATTGAGGGTTACAAAAATTCATTTTTTTAAAAAAAATTATTCATCTATTTGGACATAAAAATGCGAAATCTTTTTTTTTGAAACTTGATTAGGGTTAAAGGAATTAAATATTCAACTCTCTTTAAATTGAGTGGATACATCCACTGTGACTTATTTTATATTGGGGGTTACATAAATCTAGTTTTTTTAAAAAAAATTATTTATCTATTTGGACATGAAAATGCGAAATCTTTTTTTGGAACACGATTAGGGTTAAAGGAATTAAACAATTAAATCTCTTAAAATTGAGTGGATACATCGACTGTGTCTCATTTTTTTATTGAGGGTTACATAAATCTAGTTATTTTAAAAAATTTATTCATCTATTAGGACATAAAAATGCCAAATCTTTTTTTTGGAAGTTGATTAGGGTTACAGGAATTAAACATTTAACTCACTAAAAATTGATTGGATACATCCAATATGATTCAGTTTTTATTGAGGGCTACATAAATCGATTTTTTTTAAAAAAAACATATTCATCTATTTGGACATAAAAATGCGAAATCTTTTTTTGGAACTTGATTAGGGTTAAAGGAATTAAATATTCAACTCTCTTAAAATTGAGTGGATACATCTACGGTGACTCATTTTTTATTGAGGGTTACATAAATCTAGTTTTTTAAAAAAGCTTAGTCATATATTTGGACAAAAAAATGCCAAATCTTTTTTTGGAACATGATTATGGTTAAAGGAATTAAACATTTAACTCTCTCAATATTGAATGGATACATCCACTGTGACTCAGTTTTTATTGATGTTTAGTAAATCGATTTTTTTAAAAAAAACTTATTCATCTATTTGAACATAAAAATGCGAAATCTTTTTTTGGAACTAGATTAGGGTTAAAGGAATTAAATATTCAACTCTCTTAAAATTGAGTGGATACATCTATTGTGA
Organism: Vachellia pachyceras; assembly: GCA_025593235.1. NCBI lineage: Eukaryota > Viridiplantae > Streptophyta > Magnoliopsida > Fabales > Fabaceae > Vachellia > Vachellia pachyceras. The sequence continues at coordinate 27,908 of JANTPZ010150066.1, forward strand.
CTCATTTTTTATTGAGGGTTACATAAATCTAATTTTTTTAAAAAAGCTTACTCATCTATTAGGACATAAAAATGCCAAATCTTTGTTTTGGAAGTAGATTAGGGTTCAAGGAATTTAACATTTAACTCACTTAAAATTGACTGGAACATCCACTATGACTCAATTCTTATGAGGGTTACATAAATCGATTTTTTTAAAAAAATTTATTCATCTATTTGGACAAAAAAATACCAAATCTTTTTTTGGAACTTGTTTAGGGTTACCGCAATTAAACATGTAACTCTCTTAAAATAGAATGGTACAACCACTGTGACTCAATTTTTATTGATGGTTACATAATTCTAGTTTTTTTAAAAAAACTTATTCATCTATTTGGAGATAAAAATGTCAGATCTTTTTTTTGGAACTTCAGTAGGGTTAAAGGAAGTAAATATTTAACTCTCTTCATATTGAATGGATACATCCTTTGTGACTCATTTTTATTGAGAGTTACATAAATCGATTTTTTTAAAAAAAACATATTCATCTATTTGGACATAAAAATGCGAAATATTTTTTTGGAAGTTGATTAGGGTTAAAGGAAATAAAGATTTAACTCTCTTAAAATTGAGTGGATACATCCACTGTGACTCATTTTTTTTTAGGGTTACATAAATCTAGTTTTATTAAAAAAAACTTATTCATCTATTAGGATATAAAAATGCTAAATCTTTTTTTTGGAAGTAGATTAGGGTTAAAAGAATTCAACATTTAACTCACTTAAAATTGACTGAAAACATCCACTCTAACTCAGCTTTTATTGAGGTGTACATAAATCGATTTTTTTAAAAAAACTTATTCATCTATTTGGACATAAAAATGCCAAATCTTTTTTTGGAAATTGTTTAGGGTTAACGGAATTAAGCATTTAACTTTCCTAAAATTGACTAGATACATCCACTGTGACTCATTTTTTATTGAGGGTTACATGAATCGATTTTTGTTAAAAAAACTTATTCATCTATTTTTTTTGGAACTTGATTAGGGTTACCGAAATTAAACATTTAACTCTCTTAAAATTGAATGGTACAACCACTGTGACACAATTTTTATTGAGGGTTACATAATTCTAGTTTTTTAAAAAAAACTTATTCATCTATTTGGAGATAAAAATGCCAAATATTTTTTTGGAACTTCAGTATGGTTAAAGGAAGTAAATATTGAACTCTCTTAATATTGAATGGATACATCCACTGTAACTCAGTTTTTATTGAGGGTTACATAAATCTAGTTTTTTTAAAAAAACTTATTCAACTATTTGGACATAAAAATGCGAAATCTTTTTTTTTGCAACTTGATTAGGGTTACATGAATTAAACATTTAACTCTCTTATAATTGAGTAGATACATCCACTGTGACTCATTTTTTATTGAGGGTTACATAAATCTAGTTTTTTTTAAAAAACTTAGTCATCTATTTGGATATAAAAATGCCAAGTCTTTTTTTTTTGGAACTTGATTAGGGTTAAAGGAATTAAATATTCAACTCTCTTAAAATTGAGTGGATACATCTACTGTGACTCATTTTTTTATAGATATTAAATAAATCTAGTTTTTTTTAGAAAACTTATTCATCTATTTGTACATAAAAATGAAGAATCTTTTGTTGAAACATGATTAGGGTTAAAGGATGTAAATATTTAACTCTCTTAATATTGAATGGATACATTCACTGTGACTCATTTTTTATTGACGGTTACATAAATCAATTTTTAAAAAAAAACTTATTCATCTATTAGGACATAAAAATGCCAAATCTTTTTTTTGGAAGTAGTTTGAATGAATTAAACATTTAACTCACTTAAAATTGACTGGAAACATCCACTATGACTCAGTTTTTATTGATGGCTACATAAATCGATTTTTTTAAAAAAACTTATTCATCTATTTGGACATAAAAATACCAAATCTTTTTTTAGGACTTGTTTAGGATTAACGGAATTAAACATTTAACTCTCTTAAAATTGAGTGGATACATCCACTGTTACTCATTTTTTATTAAGGGTTACATAAATCTAGTTTTTTTAAAAAAACTTATTCATGTATTTGGACATAAAAATGCCAAATCTTTTTTTTGGAACATGATTATGGTTAAAGGAATTAAACATTTAACTCTCTTAATATTGAATGGATACATCCACTGTGACTCAGTTTTTATTGATGGTTACATAAATCGAGGTTTTTAAAAAAAAGACTCATTCATCTATTTGGACATAAAAATGCGAAATCTTTTTTTGGACTTGATTAGGGCTAAAGGAATTAAACATTCAACTCTCATAAAATTGAGTGGATACATCCACTGTGACTCAGTTTTTATTGAGGGTTACATAAATCAAGTTTTTTTAAAAAAACTTATTCATCTATTTGGAAATAAAAATGCCAAATCTTTTTTTGGAACTTGATTAGGGTTAAAGGAATTAAACATTTAACTCTATTAATATTGAATGGATACATCCACTGTGACTCAGTTTATATCGAGGGTAACATAAATCGATTTTTTAAAGAAAAAACTTATTCATCTATTTGGACATAAAAATGCGAAATCTTTTTTTAGAACTTGATTAGGGTTAAAGGAATTAAACATTCAACTCTCTTAAAATTGAATGGATACATCCACTGTGACTCATTTTTATTGAGTGTTACATAAATCTACATTTCTTAAAAAACTTATTCAACTATTTGGACATAAAAATGCGAAATCCTTTTTTTTTTGCAACTTGATTAGGGTTAAAGGAATTAAACATTTAATCTCTTGTAATTGAGTAGATACATCCACTGTGACTCATTTTTTATTGAGGGTTACATAAATCTAGTTTTTTTTAAAAAAAACTTATTCATCTATTTGGACATAAAATTGCCAAATCTTTTTTTGTAAATTGATTAGGGTTAAAGGAATTAAACATTTAACTCTCTTAAAATTGCATGGATACATCCACTCTGACTAAGTTTTTATTGAGGGTTGCATAAATCGATTTTTTTTAAAAACTTACCCAATTATTTGGACATAAAAATGCGAAATCTTTTTTTTTTGCAACTTGATTAGGGATAAAGGAATTAAACATTTAACTCTCTTATAATTGAGTGGATACATCCACTATGACTCTTTTTTTATTTAGGGTTACATAAATCTAGTTTTTTTAAATAACTTAGTCTTCTATTTGGATATAAAAATGCCAAATCTTTTTTTTTGAACTTGATTAGGGTTAGAGGAATTAAACATTTAACTCTCTTAAAATTGACTAAATACATCCATTGTGACTCAGTTTTTATTGAGGGTTACATAAATCAAGTTTTTTTAAAAAAAACTTATTCATCTATTTGGATATAAAAACGCCAAATCTTTTTTTTTTTGAACTTGATTAGGGTTTGAGGAATTAAACATTTAACTATCTTAAAATTGACTGAATACATTCATTGTGACTTAGTTTTTATTGAGGGTTACATAAATCGATTTTTTAAAAAAAACTTATTCATCTATTTGGACATAAAAATGCCAAATCTTTTTTTGGAACTTTTTTAGGGTTACCGGAATTCAACATTCACCTCTCTTAAAATTGAATCGTACAACCACTATGACTCAATTTTTATTGAGGGTTACATGAATCTAGTTTTTTTAAAAAAACTTATCCATCTATTTAGACATGAAAATGCCAAATCTTTTTTTTGGAACATGATTATGTTTAAAGGAATTAAACATTTAACCCTCTTAATATTGAATGGATACATCCACTGTGACTCATTTTTTATTGAGGGTTGCATAAATCGATTTTTTTTAACAGACTTATTCATCTATTTGGACATGAAAATGGAAATCTTTTTCTTGGAACTTGATTAGGGTTGAAGGAATTTAGCATTCAACTCTCTTGAAATTGAGTGGATACATCCACTGTGACTCATTTTTTATTGAGGTTATATAAATGTACTTTTTTAAAAAAACTTATTCAACTATTTGGACATAAAAATGCGAAATCTTATTTTTTGCAGCTTCATTAGAGTTAAAGTAATTAAACATTTAATATCTTATAATTGAGTGGATACATCCACTGTGACTCATTTTTTATCGAGGGTTACATAAATCTAGTTTTTTTAAAAAACTTATTCATCTATATGGACATAAAAATGCCAAATCTTTTTTTGGAACTTTTCTAGAGTTACCGGAATTTAACATTTAACTCTCTTAAAATTGAATCGTACAACCACTGTAACTCAATTTTTATTGAGGGTTACATAAATCTAGTTTTTTAAAAAAACTTATCCATCTATTTGGACATAAAAATGTCAAATCTTTTTTTTTTGGAACATGATTATGTTTAAAGGAATTAAACATTTAACTCTCTTAATATTGAAAGGATACATCCACTGTGACTCATTTTTTATTGAGGGTTGCATAAATCGATTTTTTTAAACAAACTTATTCATCTATTTGGACATAAAAATGGAAATCTTTTTTTTGGAACTTGATTAGGGTTGAAGGAATTTAATATTCAACTCTCTTGAAATTGAGTGGATACATCCACTGTGACTCATTTTTTAAAAACTTATTCAACTATTTGGACATAAAAATGTGAAATCTTATTTTTTGCAGCTTGATTAGGGTTAGAGGAATTAAACATTTAATCTCTTATAATTGAGTGGATACATCCACTGTGACTCATTTTTTATCGAGGGTTACATAAATCTAGTTTTTTTAAAAAACTTATTCATCTATTTGGACATAAAAATGCCAAATCTTTTTTTGGAACTTTTGTAGGGTTACCAGAATTCAACATTTAACTCTCTTAAAATTGAATCGTACAACCACTGTAACTAAATTTTTATTGAGGGTTACATAAATCTACTTTTTTAAAAAAACTTATTCATCTATTTGGACATAAAAATGCAAAATCTTTTTTTGGGACTTGTTTAGGGTTAACAGAATTAAACATTTAACTCTCTTAAAATTGAGTGGATACATCTACTGTGACTCATTTTTTATTGAGGGTTACATAAATCTAGTTTTTTTAAAAAAAACTTTGTCATCTATTTGGAAATAAAAATGCCAAATCAAGAAAAGTGGTCAGTTTTGCATAAGGATTCCAGAGATGTGGTTCTTTTTTAAACTTCATCCATTTGCATTACTGTTAGCTATTTAAGCATTGAAGGGTATTCACTTCTTTTTTTTTTGCTTATTAGTAAAGCATACTTTTATGACATTTCAGCAAGAAGAATATGATCTTTCTTTAACTGGAGGGAACAGTCAGTTGCTGACTCAGCTTGGGATTATTGGCCATTGCATTAGCTGCTGCCTATGTCACGAAGGTTGCAAAGGTATCAAATCATTAAATTGCATTAAAAATGCAAATTGTTTTGCTAGGGTAGAAAGTTTGTTTATTTTAGGATCCGTAAATTGAGATATGTCACTGAATCAGTAATGATACTGATTCATTGATTATTGATCTAACCAAAATACAAATGTAGATTAAAAGGCAATAACTATATTTTTGTGTGTTTTCTTTTAGGATTAAAGTGCAAATTTGCCCTAGAAGTTTTCCGATGTTGTTCCGGAAGTTTTTTTTGTCACCCATGAGGTTTCGAAATAGAGCAATATTTCGTCTTACTGTTAAAAAGGGTAATGGTCAACATCAATTTTTTAATAGTCCAAGTTAGTGTTTTTAATGGAATGGGATAACATTGCTTCATTTTAAAATTTCTAGGCAACATTGCATCTTTAAAAACTTATTGGGCAAATTTACACATTAACCCTTTATTTTATATATTAAAAATCTTATATAGTATATATGAAAGTGCATACAGGCACCTATAGTAACCAATGGTGTTTGGTCAAATAGAAGGGATTCAATTTCTTTTTAACAATGTTAAGGATTCAAACTTATGGGTGAAAAAGCTC